>CAUYPK010116223.1:0-43187 GCA_963574355.1 Loris lydekkerianus | reverse complement strand
GGTTGTTGAGCATCTTATTATTTTTTCTTGGGCATTTTTTCCCTTTTTTTTTTTTTTTTTTTTGGTACAGAGTCTCACTGTATCTGTCAGACTAGAATTCCATGGTGTCAGCCTCACTCGTAGCAACCTAAAACTCTTGGGGTCAAGCAGTTCTCCTGCTTCCGCTTCCTAAGTAGTTGAGACTACAAGTGCATGTCACCACACTTGCCTAATTTTTTTATTTTTCATTGATATGAGGTCTTACTGTTGCTCAGGCTGATCTTGAATTTCTGAGCTCAAGCAATCCTCCTGCCTCAGCTTCCCGGAGTGCTAGTATTACCATTGGGGCCAATGCACCTGGCCATGTCTATCTTCTTTTGAGAAATCTGTGGTCATCTACTTTGCCCATGTTTGACTTGGGTTACTCTGTATATTCTGGATATTTTTTATTTTTTTTTTATTTATTTTATTTTTTTATAGAGACAGAGTCTCACTGTATCACCCTTGGTAGAGTGTCATGGCGTCACGGCTCACAGCAACCTTCAACTCCTGGGCTTAGGCTATTCTCTTGTCTCAGCCTCCCAAGTAGCTGGGACTACAAGCGCCTGCCACTACGCCCGGCTATTTTTTGCTGCAGTTTGGCTGGGGCCACATTTGAACCCACCACCCTCAGTATATGGGGCCGGCGCCCTACCCACTGAGCCACAGGCGCCGCCCTCTGGATATTCTTTATTAGATATGTGATTAGCAAATATTTTTTCTCACTTTACAAGTTACTTTTTTACTTTGTTGATAAGGTCCTTTGACTCCTAAAATTTTTATATGTGTGTGTGTGCGTGTGTGTGTGTGTGTGTGTGTGTGTGTGTTCATTTTTGTAGAGATGGGATCTTGCTATTAACTCGCCAGCCCAGGCTGTCTTAAACCCCTGGCAAGCCTCCCACTTTGGCCACCAAAGTGCTGGGATTACAGATGTAAGCCATCACGCCCAGCCAAAGGTTTTTAATTTTGATGAAGTCCAATTTACGTGTATTTTCTTTTGTTGCCTATGCTTTTGTTGTCATTGAGTTATTTTTTTTTATATTATGTAAGGTAAAGGCTCAATTTCAGTTTTTTACAGGTAGATATTCACTTTTCCCAGCATCATTTGTTGAAAAAATTTTGTTCCTGTTGAATGGTGTTAGGACCGTCATAGAAAATTATTTGACTATATTTATGAGGGTTAGTTTATGTTTCTGTGAACTTCCTTCAACTATGTTTTGTAATTTCAGTATATAAATCTTTCACCTCCTTGGTTAATTCCTAAGTAATATATTCTTTTTGATGCTATTCTATTTGATGCTATTTTTTGGTTAATTTCATATTCATTATTAGCATATAGAAACAAAACTGATATTTATGTGTTGATTGCATATCCGTTTACTTAGTGGCATCCTACTCAATGGTGAAAGATGGAAAGCTTTTCTGCTAAGATGAAGAACAAAGATAGGGATCTTCACTTTTGCCGCTTCTATTTAACATAGTATTGTAAGTTTTGTTAAAAAAAAAAAAAAATCTGACCCAAAAAGGACATGAAAAGCATCTAAATTGCACACGTAGAAGTAAAATTATCTCTATTCACAAATGATAAGATCTTTATAATTTTAGTATATGTGCTGCCAAAGTGAGCAAAGATGATAAGATCTTACATGTAGGCCATGTGTGGTGGCTCATGCCGAGGCAGCTATATTGCTTGAGTGCAGAAATTTGAGACCAAACTGAGTATGAGACCCCCATCTCTACTAAAAATAGAAAAACTAGCCAAGCATTGTGGTAGGTGCCTATAGTCCCAGCTACTTGGTAGGCTGAGCCAAAGGGATCTCCTGAACCTAGGAGGTTGCTGTGAGCTATGATGCCATATCACTCTACCCAGGCCAAAACATTTATCTGCATTTGTTACATTTGAGACTCTGTCTCAAAAACAAAAAAACAAAACAAAAAACCAAAGATCTTATATGTAGAAATCTCTAAAGATTTTTTCTAACACTTGTTGGAAATAATAAATGAATTTGGCAAAGTAACAGATTGCAAAATCTCTGCCTCCTTTTAAACATAGTTTTAGGCAAGACTGTATTACTTAACATTCTGTTCCATACATTTCTCCACTCCAGTAAATAATCTGAGATAATTTTTTGTGCCTGCATAATATGTAATCTTATAATGACCCTATTTCTCTAATGTTTGGCATCTGGTTGTTTGATTTAGGGGGATGAAATTATAAATAACTATGATGAATATAATTGCGTGTAAATTTTATCTTCATCTCTGATTGTTTCTAACATTTATATTCATAATGGTAAAATTAATGGTCAAAGAGTATGGACTTAACATGCAAAAATCAGAATCTCCTGATGTTTTTCATAAATCATTTAAAAATTGTACTGACTGCCATTATCCCCAGTCAGTGGATGAGTGTTTTCATCTCAGCACAACCTTGCATTGCATTAACTACTTTTAGGCCATCTTGTTTTAAAACCCAAACAAATACAAAAATAGGAAGGAGTTCTACATCTTTAGGAGATTAGCACTAATGTTATTTATTTCTCTGTTAATTGAATATTTTAAAATAATATTTTATTTGCATTCCTTCAGTAGGATGAATGTTTTTTCATGTTTTTTAATCAACTTGTATTTTTTATTAATTACCATTTTTCAGTACTTTTAGGGTTTTGTGGTTTTTTTATATTACCATATATACTCAAGTAGAAGCCGAGTTTTTTCGGCACAAAATTTGTGCCGAGTTCGGGTTTTTCGGCACAAATTTTGTGCCGAAAAACCTTGGCTTATACTTGAGTATATACGGCATGTATTTTATTTTATTTTATTTTATTTATTTATTTACTAATTTATTTATTTCATTGGTAAGATAGGACTTTTATTAGAAGTTAGAAAGGAATATGGAATCAGTAAAAAGCACCAGAGCTTCTGGAAGGGGGAAAGAACTAAAGAACTCCATATTATGCACTTTTATTATAGATATTACAACCCTTTCATATTTTCTTCATAGTTTTCTCAGCTTACTATTTGATAGCTAGTCTTTTGCATTTTAAGTTTTATTTTTAAAGAAGTCTAATAGGATGTCTTTATTAATTCAGATAGTCAGGATGTGTGTATGTGAGTGTGCCTGCCTGCCTTCTTTCCTTCCATTTTGTTTCCTTTCTTTGTTTCAGAAAAATGTAAAAATTAAATAGAACAAACAAATGAAATGGAAATGCTTGTAATACTTACGAAAATCAGTTTGTTTCATAAGCATCTTGCAAATATTCATTCATATATAGCATATGACTGAGATTTTGTTGCCCTTTTTGTTCTTTAAAATATTTGAGTCTTCTTTAAGGATGTCTATAAGCACCAGCTATGAAATTGAAAAATTTTAAGTTCCTATGGCAGAATGAAATACTATGTCAACAAATTTCAGAAATTTGAGAGATGTGTGCATGAGGTGGCAATAGAATGAAACACAGTAGAAACTAATACTTTGTCTTTAATTTTCTACAAATTTAATGTTTCTAATACTGTGCATATGATGCTTGCTTTATGTTTTTCTTTGTATTTAAACATGTTTGTATTTATTACCTTCTTTCTGGTTGTTTGACTCCTCGTGTGGTACCTGTTAAATATTATATATTGGTTATGTTACCTTGTCTTCTTCTTATATCTTGAAATTAGTGGATACTCGCTGATTTTTGAAATCATGAAGGACAAGAAAAAAAGTCCTATGGTCTCATTAACATATTCTAAGGTCTAATTTTAAAATTTGAAAGTATTTGCCTCTTCATCAAAACATGGATAGTATGATACCCAGGTTATTTGTCTGGAATTATTTCTTCTTTCTTTCCAATAGCAAAACATTTATTGGAGCAGCACCACATACTATGTATAACATCCCTGTAACATGCTAAAGTGGTGCCTATTTTTTTTCTTTTTTTTTTTTTTGGAGGAGGGGTGGGTATGATCAGGGTGCCACTTGAGGCTATTCTAATGATGTAGACTGAGGTAACTTACATTTTTATGTAAGTTACTTAGTATATTGTTAAATATTATTTACTTTTTAATAAAGTAAAATTCTTGTAAAAGCACATTTATCTGCATCATGAAAAAAAGGTGTTGGCAATCATAATTGAAATCAACGAATCACCTACCTAACTGGGTTAGGGCCCTGGCTCCATCTCCTTTAGGACAACCTTCTGTGGGGAGTGGGGCTTCGACCCTAACCCAGGTGGGCTGTAACACTGCTGCATTTTCTAAGGGGCAGAGTTTTCTACTACTTTTCTGCTGGCCCAGACTTCCAGATCACCCCAACCAGAATTAACCATCTTTTGTTACTGTGTAGAACTGTTTTAACAGCTAGCACATTCTGCTTTGTATTATATCTATGTGTTTGCACGTCTGTCTTCCCCTACTAGATTGTAAGTTCTTTGAGGACAGGAATCAAGTCTGATTCTTTGTAATGGTTATTTGGAGTCTAGCACAGCACCTTACCATATAAAAGTGAATAAATTTTTGTAATGGTTATTTGGAGTCTAGCACAGCGCCTTACCATAGAAAAGTGAATAAATTGTTGTAATGGTTATTTGGAGTCTAGCACAGCACCTTACTCACCTTAGAAAGTGAATAAATCCTTATTTAAGCTGATAAATGGACTACAGTCCAGCTAATGAAAAGGAACCCTGATAGGAGTTATAAACAAGTTTTCTGGCTATTAATTTATACTTTTATCAAATGATAGGGAAGCAAAATTAGCATATCTTTCAGTTCCTTAAAATATTTTTGGCTTCTTTAAGGATGTCTATAAGCAACAGTCCTAAAATTGGGGATTTGTAAATTTCTATAGCATAATGAAATACTACATATACAAATATGAGAAATTTGTAGTATCTGTGCATGAGGTGGCAAAAGAATGACGTACAATGGAATATACTATCACTTTGGCATTTGTGGTAAAACTATGACTTACCAGTTTTAATCATGCCAATATGGTATAAAGATAAATTTAAAAAACAAATACACATACTCAAAGAGTTAGAATTCCTTTATTCTAATCAATAAAAACTCAATCTCTTAAATTGTCAAAGTGAGGAAATGTAAAACTACCTAAAATGGTTTATGTTAAAGATGTTAAAGGAAGGAACAGACATCTTCACAAGTCAACTAAATATGCTAATCTTTGATAATTTACCTGAATTTCTAGAGTGAGTTTTAGGAAACTCAGACTAGTTCTTTTCCCGATGTAACTTTTTATTTATTTATTTATTTATTTATTTATTTATTTATTTATTTCTGGTGTAACTTTTCTTTAATTATTAGTGGGTAATTCTGCTTCAATCAGGAATTTTGATCAGATTATAAATATTTATGCTCATATCAATTTATTTCTTTTAAATTATCTTCCTGCATAGAGTGTGTTTTAGTTACTCTCTGTTCTGAAAGAAACTTTCTCCAAGGGGAAGACTTCAATGTTCTTTGGGACAAGATTACCCTTAATGTATGGCTGTTATGTAGGTTGTGCAAATTGTGTAAAATGTGACCACATTCACATTTTATTAAAAGGCGCATTTCAAGTCAGCAGTGATTTTTTTTTTTTTTTTTTTTCTTCCCTGAGACAGGGTCTCACTATGTCACCTTTGGTAGAGGACCATGGCTTCATAGCTCACAGCAACCTCAACCTCTTGGGTTAAGCTATTTTCTTGCCTCAGCCTCCCAAGTATGTAGGACTACAGGCGCCCACCACAGTGTCTGGGTATTTATTGTTGCAGTTGTCATTGTTGTTTTTAGCTGGCCTGGGCTAGGTACGAACCTGCCACTCTCGCTGTATGTGAGAGTGTATGTATGCCACTCACCAGTATGTGGCTGGTGCCATAACCACTGTGCTATGGGCTCCACGCCAGCAATGAACTTTTTTTTTTTTTTTTATTGTTGGGAATTCATTGAGGGTACAATAAGCCAGGTTACACTGATTGCATTTGTTAGGTAAAGTCCCTCTTGCAATCATGTCTTGCCCCCCAAAGGTGTGGCACACACCAAGGCCCCACCCCCCTCCCTCCTTCTCTCTCTGCTCTTCCTTTCCCCACCCCTTCCTCCTGCTTTCTCTCTCCAGCAATGAACTTTTAAGGAAGTTTATTTAAAGCATTTTTACATAACTGTAATAGAATGTTCAGAATTACAATTATCATAGAGTCCTTTGCACTTTGGTAAATAATGAAATGGAAGTAATGAATACAACTTGAGGATGGGCTGGGTGCCTGTAGCTCAGTGGATAGGGTGCTAGCCACATACAGTGGGGCTGGTGGGTTCGAACCCACCCTGGGCCTGCCAAACAACAGTGAAAACTACAACCAAAAAATAGCCAGGCGTTTTTGTGGGCGCCTGTAGTCCCAGCTACTTGGGAGGCTGAGGCAAGAGAATCTCTTAAGACCAAGAGTTTGCGGTTGCTGTGAGCTGTGACGTGAACAGCACTCTACTGAGGGCGACATAGTGAGACTCTGTCTCCAAAAAAAAAAAAAATTGAGGATGATTATTTCTCTGTAAAGTACTTTAAGACATCCAATCATGTATAATAAAGAATTAAGCTTTTTAAGTGATAGAATCTAATGCTGGAAAATACTACAAGTGGTGAGTACACACATTTATTTCTTATGGATAATAAAATTACATTCTTTTAGAAAGTATTATGTTGTAAGAACCAGAAGTTCATACTCTTTGATTCATTAATTCTACTCTTAGGAAATTATCCTTAAAAAAAAAAAAAAAAATCCTTAAAAAGTATATTAAATTTAGCTAATGTTTGTCAGACACTTTATGTGAGCCAGACACTGTGATAGTAACTGCAGATGCAAAAACAAAGGGCATAATGTTACTTGAAGAAAAATTTTATTGCAGTCTTACTAAGAAAGAAGAGAAAAAAGAAACAACCTGGATGTCCATTAGTTTATGATTAATGTTAAATCAATGTTTTTAGGCTATTATACAGTTTTAAAACTCTGGATTATGCATACTTTAGAAATAAAAGGTAAGTATAAAAACATAAATCTTAATTATATCAGTGCCAGAATTGTGTAATAAAAGATACTATGAAGTAATAAAATCATTTTTTAGGATGATGGAGTTTCGCTTGATCACAGTTTGTCTTTTCAGTAAAAATGATTATTTTTCCTAGCAATTTAGAAACCTTAATATAGTGTCATTTGGCATTGTTTCTTTAAGAAATAAATTTTTTTTTTTTTTTTTGAGACCAATTCTTACTCTGTTGCCCTGGATTAGAGTGCCCTGGTGTCCTTCATAGCTCACAGCAACTTTATACTCTTGGGCTCAAGCTATCCTCTTGCCTCAGCCTCCATAGTAGCTGGGGCGACAGGTATGTGCCACCATGTGTAGCTAGTTTTTCTTTGTTTGTTTTGTTTTGGTTTGGTTTTTTGAGTTAAATTCTGATTTAACTAGGTAGAGTTGCCCTAGGTAGAGTGCCATGGCGTCATAGTTCTTAGCAACCTCAAACTCTTGGGCTCAAGCGATCCATCCTCTTGCCTCAGTCTCCCGAGTACCTGGGACTATAGGTGCCTGCCACAACACCTGGCTAGTTTTTCTGTTTTTAGTAGAGATGGGGTCTCACTCTTGCTCAGGTTGGTTTTTGGTTTTTATGTGTTGTTTTAGTTTTTTTTTTTTCTTTTTAATCAAACTTGAAAATAGTTTTCTTTACATGAATGAGTCAGTTTAGTAACCATGTTTTATGTTTCTGTTAATATTTTTTGATTAACACTGTATGTGTTTTGTAAACAGTATTTTTAATTTGTCCTTAATACAGCATAAAAAATTAAACTTTTAAAAAGACAGTTTAAATCATACAACTTATAATGAAGATTACTTAAGCTTTAAGTCTATCTGAGTAAACCATAGTCGTGATCTAGGAAGGCAGTGTAATATAGTAAGGACATAACCTTCATGTCAATTTATTGGTTCAGATCCTGACATTGCCATTTACTATTAATATCTGGGTAAATTATGTTACTTATCTCTTGTATTCTCACTGTGTTCATAATAGTAGCACCTATCACAACAAGCTGTCAAGATTAGGCAAGAAAATGTATAAATAAAACCTTAGCATAGCAGTGTAGTGAGTTTAGCTAGGTATACGCTTTTATAGAAATCTACACAAGAACGCTCTCTTTTTTTTGTAGCAATTTCAAGTTTGAGTGGTTCCCCAAACCACCATCAGGTTTAATAATTCACTAGAAGGACTTACAGAACTCACTGAAAGCTATTACATATACGGAAGCCTCAAGTTTATTGCAGAGAAAATATGCAAATTAAAGTCAGCCAGAAGAAGAGATGCACAGAGTCCAGGAGAGATCCACACGTGGAACTTTTGGTCATCCTCTGTCTGCAGTCATGGCCAGCATATTACCTCTTTCCATCCACAGTGTCTGAGTATTACCAGTGGAGAAACTCAGCCAAGCTTATACTTTCCACAATGTGGTTGGGGCTCAGTCATATACTGTCTGTGTGGTTTGGCTTTGGTCTCTATTTGCTGTTGGAGGCTAATAACATTAGTTACCACTTCCTCTGGAGATTGGAACTGATCCCGTGGTTCCCAAAGCCCCCATTGTCAATCACATTGTTAGACTGCCCAGTAGCCAAAGCCCCCAAACAAAGAAACTTTTATCAAGCAAGACATTCCAGAGGCTTCTCAGTAGTGAGGTCAAAGCCCAGATCTCTCTTTCTTCTTCAGTATTTAAGTCATTCCCTATTCTTTGGCCTGTAAGCTTACAGATTATATTTGTCTGGATATATACATTAGCATAACGTATATGTGACAGTGGTAGCAATAGTAGCACTGTGAATATACCTGACATTTGGCCAGTATGGAATAGGAATAAATATAAAGAAATCCTAATGTGACTTATAAAGGCAGAATATACAGGGCGGCACCTGTGGCTCAAAGGAGTAGGGCCCTGGCCCAATATGCTGGAGGTGGCAGGTTCAAGCCTGGCCCCAGCCAAAATTGCAAAAAAAAAGGCAGAATATACGTTTTCATTTTTTGTACTATTCTACTTATTGATTTCCCACCTGATTTACCACTATTTGTATCTTTTTTAAAAAAAAATTATGTTTTATTAAATCATAACTTGGTACATTGATGCATTTATGGGGTTCAGGGTACTGCTTTGATATACAATGTGAAATTCTTATATTGAACTAAGTAACACATCCATCACAATTATACTAATTTCTTAATAGTTATGAAATGTACTGTTGGATCATGCACATTAGGTGAGGTCCTCCCATATCTCCTCTCCTCTCTGTCCTCTTCCCTTCTACTTTCTAAACTATAGTTACGTTTTGCCATTCATGAGTGTGTAGGTGGTTATATATTGATTTCATAGTAGTATTGAGTACATTGGATACTTTTTTTTGTCATTCTTGAGATAATTTACTAAGAAGAATATATTCCAGCTCCATCCAGGTAAACATAAAAGATGTGAAGTCTCATTCTTTTTTATGACTGCATAGTATTCCATGGTGTACATATACCACAGTTCGTTAATCCGTTCATGGGTAGATGAGCACTTGGGCTGTTTCCTTGTCTTGGCTATTATGAATTCGGCTGCAGTAAACATTCTGGTGCAAATGTCTTAGTTGTAAAATGATTTTTGATCTTCTGGGTATATATCTAGTAGAGGAATTGCAGGATCGAACGTTAAGTCTACTTTTAAGTTCCTTGAGTGTTCTCCAAACTTCTTTCCAAAAAGGTCATATTAGCTTGCATTCCTACCAGAAGTGTAGAAGTGTCCCCTTCTCTACGCATCCACCACCAGCATCTGTATTTTGGGGGATTTTGTGCCGTGGGCTAATCTTACTGGAGTTCTATGATGTTTCAAAGTGGTTTTGATTTGCATTTCTCTGATGATTAAGGATGATGAGTGTTTTTTCATGTGTTTGTAGGCCAAACACATGATGCCTGTCTTCATCAGAGAAGTTTCTGTTCAAGTCTCTTGCCCGCATAGAAATGGGGTTATTTATTCTTTTCTTCTTGATTAGTTTGAGTTCTTTGTAGATTCTAGTTATCAGACCTTTGTCCGAAGCATAACCTACAAAAATCTTCTCCCGTTCTGAAGGTTGTCTGTTTGCTTTTTACTTAGTGTGCTCTTGGCTGTGCAACAGCTTTTTAGTTTGATCAGATCTCAGTAATGTATTTTGGGTGTTGCTTCGATTACCTAGGGGGTCCTACTCATAAAATATTCTCCCAGGCCAATTTCTTCAAGTGTTTTTCTTGCATTCTCTTCTGGTATTTTTATAGTTTCATGCCTTAACTTTAAATCTTTTATTCAGTGAGAATCCATTTTTGTTAATGGTGAAAGGTGGGGGTTCAGTTTCAGTCTTTTATAGGTTGCCAGCCAGTTCACCCAGCACCATTTGTTAAATAGGGAATCTTTTCCCCACTGAATATTTTTGATGGGCTTGTTGAAGATCAAATGGCGATAAGTAGCTAAGTTCATCTCTTGGTTCTCTGTTCTATTCCATAAATCTACCACTGTGTTTTTTGTGCCAATACCATGCTATTTTTACTATAGATTTATATTATAGCCTGACGTCCGGAAATGTGATACCTCCTGATTTGCTCTTATTTCTGAGTAATGTATTTGATATTTGAGTTTTTTTCTGATTCCATGTAAAACAAAGTAGTATTTTTTCAAGTTCTGCACTATTTGTATCTTATGACAAACTTATACAAAACAAATTTAGCATAGAAATTAGCTCATGGTTATTCTTTCTTTGACCATTCATTTTTTGTCAATATTATATCCTGAGGAGGCTTTAACCAAATCTCTTGATCTTATCAGATCAATGTCAGTGACTTATAAGGTGATTGAATCTTATCAGCAATGTCAATGTTATGCCAATGTATGTCAGGGTTTAAAGCAATCTGTAACAATTACAAAGCAATTTGCTATGCCTCCTCAACAGAATTGGTCCATATACTAGATATTATTATGGACATTTGTAATTACAGTTGGTAGTTATTCAATTAGCTTTGAGTTCCAAATTAGTTTGAGACAAAGGCACTTACTGTCCCCTAAAATAATTGATGCTATTAAAAAAAAAAAAAGGTACTGGGCGGTGCCTGTCGCTCAGTGGGTAGGGCACCGGACCCATATACCAAGGGTAGCGGATTCAAACGTAGCCCTGGCCAAACTGCAACAAAAAAATAGGCGTTGTAGGTGCCTTTTGTCCCAGCTACTCCGGAGGCTGAGGCAAGAGAATCGCCTAAGCCCAAGAGCTGGAGGTTGCTGTGAGCTGTGATGCCATGCATTCTACTGAGGGTGACAAAGTGAGACTCTGTCTCTAAAAAAAAAGTACTTACTGTCTCAGTTCACAGGCTTGTACTAAGACTGGATTCCATTATATGCTGTTATATAACAGTGTCTACTTGCTCGTGAACATGATGTGTGTGTTCCTTTGGTAGCATGTTTCCACACAAAGAATTGTCATTTAATTAGTGAACTCTTTGGGCTATTTTTCTGATTAGAACACTCTCCAATATTGCTCAGGACTGTATGAATATTTCAGGTTTCCAGATTATTATTATCTTACTTTATTTTATTCATTTATTTTTTTGAGACAGAGTCTTATTATCTTGCCCTTTGTAGAGTGCCGTTGCATCACAGTTCACAGCAACCTCAGCCTCCTAACTAGCTGGGACTACAGGGACCCTCCACAATGCCCAGCTATTTATTTTTGTTGCAGTTGTCGTTGTTGTTTAGAGGGCCTGGGCCGGGTTCGAATCTGCCAGCCTCGGTGTATGTGGCCTTCACCGTAACCACTGTGCTATGGACACTGAGCCTCCAGATTATTTTATGTCCTTCAATTAATAGAGGCAGTAGCAATTGATGCCCAGTCGTAAACAAATTTGTTCTGATCCAAACTCCTGATGGTGGTTGCTGGTTGGTGCTCATAGGCTTTATTCCACAAGCTTGCCTTCTCTGTACCACATGCTGTTGTACGGATAATTTGCCTAGCTTCTGGTGTGGTCTTTTTGTAATTATGTTGGCTTGGACATTTTTATTGGTTCTTATTTTAGCATGTTCATCAATATTGTGAGTTTAAGGGATACCAAAAGTCAATCTCAGGTTTGGTAATTCACTAGAAGGACCCACAGAACTCATTGAAAATTATTATACTCATAGCTATAGTTTGTTACAGAGAAAGGACATAGATAAAAATCAACCGCAGGAAAAGATGAATAGTGTAAAGAGAATCAAGAAGGTTCCAAACATGATAAATAGGATATAGAATCAAGAACGTACCAAACATGAAGCTTGTAGATGTTCTCCCTCTGTGCAGTCCTGGACAATTTTAGCTTCACTGGACAATTCAGCCACAGTGTATGTCAGTACTCAACTGAACATTACCAGCCAGGGATTTCAACTGAGGCTTTGGTGCTGCGTGGGAGAAAGAGTCCCACAGGGTCCTAGTGCACTGCCAGTTCTGGTGCACCTACTGAGTTCAGGCATTCACTCTTGGGGTGAACCAAGCAACTCATGCACCCCCGTCACACCCCTGGGGGATTGTTTTCAGAAAGCATTATGAGACCTGCCTCCTAAGGAATCTGTAAGACCACCCTGTAGGGACTGAATGCTGACAGAACAACTAGGCATGATTGAGGGCAACTAAATCAGGAAGATAGGATGGATCTCCTTGGCAACTAGGAGTACCTTCCAAGAGTCATTGTTTACAACAAAACCAGCTCCTGACACCACAGGACCACCTGGTTTCTAGGCAATGTATTACAATATATAGGCACATATATATAAGGTTGTTTTTTTTTGTTTTTTTTTTCCGTTTCTTCATCTTTTTTTTGTTGTGGTTGTTGGTTTTGGGGGGAGGGGGTTGTTTTGTTTTTTTATTGGTTGGTTGGATTTTTATTTTTTTATTTTATTTTATTATTTATTTATTTATTTATTTATAGACAGAGCCTAAAGCTGTCACCCTGAGTAGAGTGCTGTGGCATCACAGCTCACAGCAACCTCCTCCAGGGCTCAAGCGATTCTCCTGCCTCCACCTCCCAAGTAGCTGGGATTACAGGCGCCTGCCATAACGCCCAGCTGTTTCTTAGTTGCAGCCGTCATTGTTGTTTGGCAGACCCAGGCTGGATTTGAACCTGCCAGCTCAGGTGTATGTGGCTGGCACCTTAGTCGCTTGAGCTACACGTGCCAAGCCTTATGTTATGTTATGTTATGTTATGTTATGTTATGTTATGTTATGTTATGTTATGTTATTTCATGTTATTTCATGTTATGTTATGTTATGTTATGTTATTTCATTTTATTTTATTTTATTTCATTTCATTTCATTTCATTTCTTTATTGTATTTTATTTTATTTTATTTTATTTTATTTTATTATTTTATTTTATTTTATTTTATTTTATTTTATTTGTGACTGAGTTTTACTATGTTGCCCTCAATAGAGTACCACCTGATTATAACTCATAGCAACCTCAATCTCTTGGGCTTAAGCAATTCTCTTGCCTCAGCCACCAAAGTAGCTGGGACTACAGACACCTACCACAACGCCTGGCTATTTTTTGTTGTTATTGCAGTTGTTATTGTTGTTTAGCAGGCCCAGGCTGGGTTTGAACCCTCTAGCCTCAGTGTATGTGGCCAGTGTCCTACCCACTGAGCTAAGGGTGCCAAGCCTTATTTTATTTCTTTTTTCTTTTTCTTTTTCTTTTTTTTGAGATAGAGTCTCACTTTGTCACCCTTGGAAGAGTGCTATGGCATTATAGGTCACAGCAGCCTCAAACTCTTGGGCTTAAGCAGTTCTCTTGCCTCACTCTCCAAAGTAGCTGGGGCTCCAGGTGCCTGCCACAATGCCCAGCTACTTTTTTCTAGATGTGAGGTCTCGCTCTGGCTCAGGCTGGTCTCAAACCTGTTAGCTCAGGTAATGCATCCACCTTGGCCTCCCAGAGTGCTAGGATTACAGGAGTGAGCCACTGTGCCTGGCTTGGATTTTTCTTCCTTCCCTTTTTTTTTTTTTTTTTTTAACAGAGTCTCATTGTGTCGCCCTTGGTACAGCAACCTCAAACTCCTGGGCTTGAAGCAACTCTTTCCTCAGGCCTCCCAAGTAGCTGGGCTAGAGGAGCTCTTCACAACGTCCGGTAATTTTTTTGTTGTTGTTGTCATTTAGCATGCCCAGGCCAGGTTCGAACCCACCAGCCCCAGTGCATGTGGCCAGTACCCTAACCCCTGAGCTACGGGTACTGAGCCTGGATTTTTATTTTTTTCATTTTTATTTTCCTCAATGGCAAGGGCTCTCTCATTTTTGTTAGTTTTTCCACTTCTTTTGCTCTTTTTTATTTCTCTCTCTTTTTTATCTCTGTTGATAGAGGTTCTACTTTTCTCATCTTTCCCACATAAATTTTTCATACAACAGCTAAGATAACCCTTTTTTTCTTTGTCTTATATAATTGTGTTTTCATTTTATTTTTTAAATTCTTTTTCTTTGAGTGCTGGTGGGTCATGGTAGTGCTGTGGCTGGGGGGGTCATGGCAAGGCTTCAGCTCAAGGAGGTCACAAACTCTCACGCTTACAAGCTCACAGTCTGGGGTGTCCTTTTACCTTTGGTCTTTGGAAAGACAGTATGGGCAGGTCCCCACTATGACATACTGTTGACTTCTTCCTCTTCTTCTTCTTCTTCTTTCTTCTTTCTTCTTTCTTCTTTCTTCTTCTTGTTCCTTCTTCTTCTTCCTCCTCCTTCCTCCTCCTCCTCCCTCCTCCTCCCCCTCCTCCCCCTCCCCCTCCTTTTTTTTTCCATTCTATGTTTGGCAAAGATGTGGGATCTTATTTTACCCAGGCTGGTAAGCAGCTCTTAGTATCCAGGGACCTGCCCAGCTTGACTCTGAAAGTCCCGAAGTTGCGGATGTAGCCATAGCACCTAGCCAAACAACATAGTTTCTCCTGTCACTCTCATTCTGTCCTTCTTTTCGCCAATACTTTTCTTTTACCCCATTCTTTTTTTTTCTTTTTCTTATCATTTTTTCTTTTTCTCCTGTTCACTCTTCACCCTTTTTTCCCTTTTGTCTTTATATTATAGAGAGGCTACTTAACACCTAAGCTCTGAGACAAGGTAATTCAAAGGGAAGGAGGCAGTGAGAAGTTAAAAGTAAGAGAAACAAGTGAATAAGAAGAAAACACACATGAGGAGGAACCCACAGAAAACTTCTGGCAACATGAAAAACCAACAGAGCAAACCACCCCGCCAAGGGACCATGAAGCAGCTACTGCAGAGGACTCTACCTTATAAAGAAGTAGTGAAAATGACAGAAAGGGAATTTAACATATGGATGGTAAAGGCAGTAAAGGAAATTGATGAGTAAGTGGGTAACAGAACCACGAAGAATATAGAAAAGATATAGCAGAGCTTAAGGAAATGAAGGAGTTAGTCAGGGAACTTAAAGATGCAGTAAAATGTTATCAATAAGAGGTGAGACCATGGAGAATAAATAATCTTAGAGCTAGAGAATACAGTTCAGGAACTAACCCAGGTAGATAAAGCAGCAGAAGCGAGAAAGCAGAACATTCAGCCAGAATATTACGGGACTTTAGAAAAAGTTCAAACATAGGAATTACAAGGATTCTTAAAGGGGAGGGAGACTGTCTCAAAGGAATGGAAGCCCTATTAGAAGATGAAGATTTCCCAAGTTTCACTAAAGATTCTGAAACATTCCTTTTATAGGGATATCGAGTTCTAGGTTGTCTCAACACAAACAGGAACTGCAAGACACTGTAATTAACCTATCCAAAGTCAAGACAAAAGACAAAATTCTGTAAGCAGCTAGGAGAAAGCGGCAGGTACCCTACAGGGGCAGGTCCATCAGGTTTCAGCAGACTTTTTAGCTGACACTTTCTAAGCCAGAAGAGAATGGCCATGTACTTAACCTTCTTAAATAAAATAATTTTCAGCCCAGAATTCTGTATCCTGTTAAACTAAGCTTCAAAATAAATGGAGAATTCAAATCTTTTACTGATATGCCAACATTGAAGAAGAGAATGACCATCTACTTTTACCCTTTTTAAACAAAAAATTTTCAGCCCAGAATTCTGTAGCCTGTTAAACTAATCATCAAATTTAAGAGGCTATCCTTCTTAAACTAAGAATTCAAATCTTTTACTGATAGGCCAACATTGATGAAATTTACAACAGTAAAACCAACTGTATAGGTAGTGTCCACACTGACCACCACAACAGACCACCAGCAACATGAACACCCAGAAACTAACAAAACATAGCTTTATTGTAGATAAATCTAAGCAATGTTCTTTCACAAAATAAGATAAATAGAATTCCATCACACTTATCTGTTCTCTCTATAAATGGTGAATGGTTTGAATTCTCCACTGAAGAAGCTCAGGTTGGTCAATTGGATAAAAAAGCACAAGCCATCCATATCCTATGTCCAGGAAACACATCTAACTTTCAAGAAGAAATCAAGACTCAGGGTAAAGCGATGAAGAACAATATTTCAGGCAAATGGAAATCAGAAGAAAGGAAGGGTGGCTTCTTATTTTCAGATACCAGTGGATTTAAAACAATGAAAATTAAGAAAGACAGGGATGGTGACTTCATACTGGTCCAGGGAATAATACAAGAAGAGGACATTTGAATTCTAAATATTTATGCACCCAACTTAATTGTTTCCAGATTTATGAAACAGACATTGATTGGTCTGAGCAATATGATATAACAACAAATAGCTGGGGACTTTAACACCCCTCTGACACAACTGGACAAATCTGCTGAACAGAAACTAAAGAAAGATACAGGAGACTTATTTATATGAGACCCTAACACAACTGTGCTTAGTAGATATATACAGCACACACCATTTCAAAGCTAAGGAATATACATTTTTTTTTCTTTTTTCTCCTTTGAGATAAAGTCTCACTTTGTCGCCCTTGGTAGAGTGCTGTGGCGTTACAGCTCACAGCAACTTCCAACTCTTCACCTTTAGGTGATTCTCTTGCCTCAGCCTCCTGAGTAGCTGGGACTACAGGCGCCCGCCACAATGTTTGGCTGTTTTTTTGTTGCAGTTTGGCCAGGGCCAGGTTTGAACCTCCCACCCTCAGTATATGGGGCCAACACCCTACCCACTGACCCACAGGTGCTGCCCAGGAATATACATTCTTCTCATCAGTTCATGGAATATACTCCAAAATAGATAATATCCTCAACAAAATGAAAAGAATAGAAATTGTACCTGTGTCTTCTCAGATGAGAAGGCAATAGAAGTGGAACTCAATTCCAACAAAAACTAAACCCCACACAAAGGCATGAAAATTAAGCAACCTTATGCTGAATGATAGTTGGTTCAAAGAAGAGATAAAGGAAGAAAGTGTTAAATTCCTTGAATGTAAAAACAATGAAAACACAAGTTAACAAAACCTGTAGCATCTGCAAAAGCAGTCTCACAAGGTAAATTTATCACATTAGATGCCTATATTAGAAAAACAAAAGGAGAGCACATCAACAAACTAATGAAGCATCTTAAGGAAATGGAAAAGGAAGAACAAGCTAATCTCAAACCTAGCAGAAGAAAAGAAATAACCATAATTAAATCAGAAATAAATGAAATTGAAAACAGAAGAATCATTCAGAAAATCAATGAAACAAAAAGTTGGTTCTTCAAAAAAATAAATAAGATTGATAGACATTTGGCCACATTAACCAAAAACAGAAAAGTAAAGTCTCTAATAACCTCTATCAGAAATGAAAAAGGGGAAATAACAATAGGTACTAAACAGATACAATAGATTATCTCTGCCTTGGAACCTGTAGCTCAGTGACTAGGGCATCAGCTACATACACTGGAGCAGGCAGGTTTGAATCCAGCCTGGGCCTCCCATACAACAATGGTAACTACAACCAAAAAATAGCCAGGCGTTGTGACTGGTGCCTATAGTCCCAGTTACTTGGGAGGCTGAGGCAAGAAAATCACTTAACCCCAAGAGGTTGAGGTTGCTGTGAGGTGTGACGCTCCGGCACTCTACCTAGGGAGACATAGTAAGACTTTGTCTCAAAAAAAAGAGAGAGAGATTATCTCTGACTACTACAAGAAACTTTATACCCAGAAATTTGACGATGTGAATTTTCAATACTTGAAGTTACATCCTCCCATAGACTTAACCGGGAAGAAATCGAACTCTTGAACAGACTAATAGCAAGCATGGAGATCTAAAAAACAATAAAAAATCTTATGAGGAAAAATGTCCTCGACCAGATGGCTTCACACCAGAACTCTATCTGTTACACCTTCAAGGAAGAGCTTATACTCATACTAGAAAAACTATTCCAAAACAATGAAAAGTAAGGAATCTTCCCCAACATGTTCTGGGAGGCAAACATCATGATGCCAAAACCAGGAAAAGACCCAGCTAAAAAGAAGAACTATAGACCAGTTTCACTTACGAATATAGATGCAAAATTACTTTACAAAATCTTAGCCAAGCTATTGCAGCTACACATTAAAAAAACTATACATGATGATCAAGTAGGCTTCTTCCCAAAGATAATAAGGCTGCTTTTAATATATGCAAATCCATAAATGCATTTCATCACATCAAAGAAGCAAAAACAAAGACCATATGATCCTTTCAATAGATGCAGAGAAGGCATGTGATAAATTCAGCATCCTTCTCTAACAAGAACACTTAAGAATATAGGCATTAAGTGGCACATTTCTTAAACTGATTGAAGCCATCTACAACAAACCCATAGGTAATATCATACTGAATATACTAAAATTGAAATCTTTCCCACTTAAAACTAGAACCAGATGAGGATGCCCTCTATTGCCACTACTATTCAACATAGTGCTGGAAGTTCTAGCCAATGCATTTAGGCAAGAGAAGGACATAAAGGGCATCCAAATGGGGACAGAGGAGATAAAATTCTCCCTCTTTATTAATGATATGATTGTACACTTAGAGAACCTTAGAGACTCAAGCACAAGACTCTCAAGTGATGAAGAAATACAGTAATGTCTCAGGATATAAAATCAGTGTCCACAAATCAGTAAAGTATCCTTTGTATATGCCAGTAACAACCAAGTTGAGAAACTAATCAAAAGGCACAATTCCCTTCACAGTAGCTTCAAAGAAAATGAAATACCTAGGAATATACCTAACAAAAGAGGTGATGGATCTCTACAAGAGAATTATGAAACCCTAAGAAATGATATAGCAGAAGATATTAACAAATAGAAGAGCATACCATGCCCCTGACTGGGAAGAATCCACATTGTTAAAATGTCTGCACTTCCTAAAGCAATCTAAATATTCAGTGCAATCCCCATTAAAATACCAACATCATGCTTTGAAGAACTGGAAAAATAGTTCTTCGTTTCATATGGAACTAGGAAAAAGAACATATAGCTAAGGCAATTTTTACTGATACTAACAAAGCTAGACGCATCACTCTACCAGCCTTCAGGCTCTGTTACAAATCAACACTGATCAAAACAGCATGGTATTGGCACAAAAATAGAGACATATTCATTTGGAACCAAATAGAAACCCAAGAAATGGAACCAGTCTCTAGTTGCCATCTGATTTTATTTAAAAAAACAAAAACAAGGGCATACACTGGGGAAAAAAATCCCTATTCAGGCCAGCATCTGCCCCATCTCTCAGCCCACACTTTAATAGACCTCACCAAAATGCCATCTTAAATGGAACATGCCATGGAAACCTGATGTTTATGTTTCACAAATTTGCTGGGGATAAAAGTTACTTAACAAAGGAGGACCTGTGAGTACTCAAGGAGTTCCCTGGATTTTTTGAAAATTAAAAAGACCCTCTGGCTTTGGATAAGATAATGAAGGGCCTGGAACAGTGCCGAGATGGCATAGTGGGCTTCCAGAGCTTTTTTTCCTAATTGCAGCCCTTGCCATCACATTCAATGACTATTTTATAGTACATGAAGCAGAAGGGTAAGTAAGCAAAACTGAGCAATTACTCTGCCCTGAAAAGTATTCTCTCAAAGGATTGCTTCAGAAATCTACCTCATGATTTCTCCTTATATAAGGATTTCATGAGCAGATCCGGACCCTTAGAATATATACAAATAAAATCCAACTCCCATTTGACAAGCACAGAAGAAACAGTTAATTAAATGCCAGATAAGCTTTTGATTTTTACTTTGTTTGCATCCTTTTGCCCTCAATAAACATAAACCTTTTTTTGTTCAAAAAAAAAAAAAAAAAAAAAATCTTTACTCAATAAATGTTGCTGGGAGAACTGAACATGTAAAAGACTGAAACTGGACCCACACCTTTCACCACCTACAAAAATTGACTCTAGATCAGCAATTCTCAACCTGTGGGTTGCAATCCCTTTGGGGGTCGAATTACCCTTTCACAGGGGTCGCCTAAGAGCACCGAAAAACACATTATTTCCAATGCTCTTAGGATAACAGTGGCAAAATTACAGTTATTGAGTAGCAACAAAAATAATTTTATGGTTTGAGGGGTCACCACAATATGAGGAACTGTATTAAAGGTTTGCAACATTAAGGAAGGTTGAGAACCACTGTTCTAGATGGATAAAAGATTTAAATCTAAGTCATGAAATGATAAAAATCCTAGAAGAAAGTGTTGGAAAAACACTTGAGGATGAAGACGACTTCTGTGGCAATTGCAACAACAAAAATAAACTAATGGGACTCTAAACTGAAAAGCTTCTGCATAACTAAGGATACAAAAGCAAACAGAACCTTCAGAATGGGGAAAGGTATTTGCATGTTACAAATCTGACAGATTTGATAACTGGGATCTATACAGAACTCAAATTAATTGATGAAATAAGAGGAAACGGTCCCATCTATCACTGAGGAAGACACATGAACAGAACCTTCTTTGGGAGTGACAGATGAATGGCTAACAAACCTGAATAAAATCCTCATGGTCTGTAGTCATTACAGATGCCTGTGGCTCTGTGGGTAAAGTGCCAGCCCCATATACCGAGGGTGGCAGGTTCAAACCCAGCCTCAGCCAAACGGCAACAAAAAAATAGCCGGGCATTGTTGTGGGCACCTGTAGTTGGCAGCTACTCGGGAGACTGAGGCATGAGAATCACCTAAGCCCAGGAGTTGAAGGTTGTTGTGAGCTGTGTGACGCCTTGACACTCTACCGAGGGGATAAAGTGAGACTCTGTCTCTACAAAAGAAATAAATAAAAACCATCCAGGGTGGGGCCTGTGGCTCAAAGGAGTAGGGCGCCAGCCCCATATGCCAGAGGTGGTGGGTTCAAACCCACCCCCCGCCAAAAACTGCAAAAAAAAAAAAGCATCCTGAGATATCACGTAACCCCAGTAAGATGAGCCCACATCATGAAGTCCCAAAGTTGTAGATCCTTGGGTGTATGTGGAGAGAAGGGAATACTTTTACATTGTTGGTGAGACTACAAACTCATATAGCCTCTCTGGTAAGAAGTATAGACAATCCTCAGTGAACTCAGATCTCCCATTTGACCCTGCAAATACTAGGCATCTATCCAGAAGTAGAAAAATCCTTTGGTCGTAAAGACATTTGCAGTAGATTATCACAGTTCAGTTTACAGTTGAGAAAATGTGGAAACAGTCTAAATGTCCATTAACTCAAAAATGGATTGGCAAACTGTGGTATATGTATACCATGGAATAGTATTTAGCCATAAAAAAGATAGTGAGTTTACATTTTTTGCATTAACCTTGATGGAGTTGAAACATAAAAATCTCAATAAAGTATCCAAAGAATGTAAAAGCTGATGGCACCCATGTCTCAGTGGGTAGGGTGTCAGCCACATACACCGAGGCTGGCAGGTTCGAACTGGACCCGGGCCAGCTAAACAACAGTGACAACAACAACATAGCCAGGCGTTGTGTTGGGTGCCTGTAGTTTCAGCTACTTGGGAGGCTGAGGCAAGAGAATCGCTTAAACCCAAGAAGTTGAGGTTGCTGTGAGCTATGACACCATGGCACTCTACTAAGGGTGACATAGTGAGACTCCGTCTCCAAAAAAAAAAAAAAAAAAAAAAAACCAAAAATGTAAAAGCAAATATCCAGTGTACTCAGTAGTAATATGATGCCAGTAATTGATCTAATTCACACCCACATTGGAGAAAAACTCATTTCAATGTGAATACATTGGGTAGAGAGGGCTCCAGGAAGTGATGAAGGGGTGTGTGGTCCCACTTACTGGACACAAAGTAGGCATGTAGGCCATACCTTTTGGGTGCAAGACACAACTACAAAAGGGATTCTACCTCTCATAGTCAAATATTGTGACCTGGCTGTTTGTATCCTCATTATTAACCTGAGATAAATAAACAAAATAAAAATTAAAAGAAAAAAACAACAACAGGGGCGACGCCTTTTGCTCAGTGGGTTGGGCGCCAGCCCCATATACTTAGGTTGGCTGGTTCGAACCCAGACCTGGCCAAACTACAACAAAAAAAATAGCCGGGCATTGTGGTGGGTGCCTGTAGTCCCAGCTACTCAGGAGGCTGAGGCAGGGGAATCGCCTAAGCCCAGGAGTTGGAGGTTGCTGTGAGCTGTGATGCGAAGGCACTCTGAGGGAGATAAAGTAAGATTCTTGCCTCTAAAACAAAAAACAGTGGCTCGGTGCCTGTTGCTCAGTGGTTGGGGTGCTGGCCACATAACACCGAGGTTGGTGGGTTCGAACCCAGCCTGGGCCTGCTAAATAACAATGACCAGCTGTGGCAGGCTCCTGTAGTCCCCACTACTTGGGAAGCTGAAGCAAGAGAATCACTTGAGCCCAGGAGTTTAAGGTTGCTGTGGGCTATGATGCCACGGCACTCTACCGACAGTGAGACTGTCTCAGAAAACAAACAAAAAAACAAAACCCCCAAACCAAAACAACAACAAAAAAAGCAATGCCTGGTCATGCCAAAAAGATAAAAAAAATAAATAAATAAAAACAGAAAACGTAAGTCTTAGTTGGGAAATCTTAACATCTTACACCAAGCTGGAATAGCAAATGATGAAGTAGAAAGGAGTTAACAGAGACCAAATCGCACAGGATCTTTTATAACAGTAGGGTTTTGGACATTTTCCTCTTAAAGAGAATGGAAAGCCATTGAACCAAAATCTTGTGGGTTAAATCCTCAATTTCATATTTTATGTATATTGTAGCAGTAGTACAAAGTGACTAGAGAGAAACTTGCCTGGTTTATTATTTATTTCTTTGCTTAATCTAAGTGAGTCTTGGATTAATGTGCCTTGTAACATTTGCATATTTTTGTCTCCTCCAAAATTGCACCAAGATGGAACAACAACAACAAAAAAAGGACAAATAGAACGACCAATAATGATGACAGGATATTAATAAATTTTTAGAGTATAGAGAGATTTACTGACTAATTTAGCAAGATTAAAAAAACTGAAACCTAAATAGAGGACAATACTACCAGATCTCATGCAGTTTTTGGCTGGGGCTGGGTTTGAACCCAACACCTCCCGTATATGGGGCTGGCGCCCTACTCCTTGAGCCACTGGTGCTTGCCCAACTTTAAAAAATTGTAGCTCCAGGTGATGTGCATGGTAGGAAAGAGCTGAAAGTGGAGAAATTAGTTAAAAGATTGTATGAAGAGAAGTATACTCTCAGTGCCTTCTCCATGCCTTTAATAGCTAGGCAGCTAACAGCTACCACTCGTTTATAGGAGAAAAGGGATACATCCTCTCAAGAATCTGAATGGTGGAGAACATTTACACATCAGAATTCCTGATGGAACACAAGTGTATTAAATGAAAATACCTTTTCTAAGTGGTTCCTTCAGCCTGTTTCTTTCATGTCAGTTAAGTGTATACCATCAGGAAAATGACTGGAGGATTGAAATCTCAAGGAACATGAGGGTCATGGAGAAAAGAACAGTAATAAATACTGGTATTTCTGTGCCTGTAGCTCAAGCAGCTAGAGCACCAGCCACATATACCAGAGCTGGCAGGTTCGAATCCAGCTCGGGCTGCCAAACAACGGTAATAACTACAACCAAAAAAAAAAAAAAAAAAAAAAAAAATAGCCAGGGGTTGTGGTGGGCACCTGTAGTCCCAGCTACTTGGGAAGCTCAGGCAAGAGAATCGCTTAAGCCCAATAATTTGAGGTTGCTGTGAGCTGTGACACCATGGCACTCTACCCGGGCGACAGCTTGAGACTCTGTCTTAAATAAATAAATAAATAAATAAATAAATAAATAAATAAATAAATAAATACTGGTATTTAATAGCCCTGCAATGATACTCACGGAATCAGTCTCTTTCACAAAGCATTTTTCAACTAGCTGTTTAGAGCCTCCTGCTTAAAATGAATGCTTAGTCAGGTATACTCAATGGTGTGAGGCCTGATACTATTTTAAGAATTGTGTATAAATATTATATTCTAAACTGTTTATATTTAGTTAACTGTCTGATCCTGTTAGCTCTTACATAAATATTTCCTAAACGAATTAATAAAAGGCACATCAATATAATTATGAATCAAAAGAATTTTTTGTTTTCAATAAGCCTCTTCTTTCAAAATAGTAATTTCAACATACCAGTATTCCTAAAGTTGCATGAACAGAAGAAATGAACCAGTATTTGAAATATCTTTTTTCCCAGAATTAAGTACATTTAAAAAATAAATTTATTGCTATATATATTTCTCAGCTTTAGAAGAGAAAAGTATATTTAAATTTGGATTTTGCTTTTCAAATTTTGCTTTTGGATTTTGAGTAAATGAAATTGAAGAGCAGGAGATGCTACTGGTTTTTAAATCCTTGTGTCACATTGCATTGTTTTATCCAAGCATGACCATTAGTTGGCAGTTAACTAGAATTTATTTAGCAGAATCGTTGATTTTGCTCAGGATTTTATGATCTGGTAGAGTATGTTTGTTTTGACTTTCTGTTAAACTACACTGAGTTATTCTCTGGATGTAATATGTGAAAAATTTTAAGGTAGATGATATTTTGGAATCATTCACTTATTTGACCTTTAAATCACAAGTATTTCCCTTATCTTTTCTTCTTTTTATTATACTTGGAATTACTGGGTATTTTTACTTTTTTGTTATTGTAATTTGAAACAGCTAAGAGCAGCAAGCCATGTGAAATAAAGATGAAGAGTGTTGATTCCATTTTCTTCCTGTCCAGAAATAATGGTTGCTATGTCTACATGTGTTCTAATTTAAGAGATTTTCTTCAGCTCTTGGGAAAAAAGTCTGCTTTGGTGGTGTCTCTAAAGGTCTAAAAATGCTTGTTTCTTTATGTAAGCAGTTTTACTTTCATTGTATGTATACTTTAAAAAAAAAATCTGTAAAAATAGAGAAGCATCTTACATGTTTTGGCAGGTTAATTTTATTTATTCAGTATTTTAACTGCAGTTGTGGAAAAAGTTTATAAAAAATAAATACCAGATTGGGTGGTGCCAGTAGCTTAGTGGGCAGAGTGCCGGCCCCACATACCGAGGGTGGTGAGTTCAAAGCTGACCCTGTCGAAACTGCAACAAAAAAATAGCCAGGCATTGTGGTGGGTGCCTGTAGTCCCAGCTACTTGGGAGGCTGAGGCAAGGGAATCGCTTAAGCCCAGGAGTTGGAGGTTGCTATGAGCTGTGTGATGCCACAGCACTCTACTGTGGACAATAAAGTGAAACTCTTTTGCCTCTAAAGATAAATAAATAAATAAATAAATATCTCTTTTGATACCATTTAAGGCACATTCATATTTACCATTTGAAAATACGTGATTTGGTGGCACCTGTAGCTCAGTGGGTAGGGTGCCGGCCACATACACCCAGGTTGGCAGGTTTGAACCTGGCCTGGGCCTACTAAACAATGGCAACTACCACAAAAAAACAGCCGAGTGTTGTGGTGTGTGCCTGTAGTCCCAGCTACTTGAGAGGCTAAGGCAAGAAAACCACTTGAGACCAGGAGTTTGAGGTTGCTGTGAGCTCTGACCCCATATCTCAAAAATAAAAATAAAAGGGATTCTTTAAGTTCTTTGTTTCCTATAAGAAGTAGTCAGTTATTGTGAATATATTTTCCAAATGAAAATCTAGTGTTTTAACTGCTTTGCTTAAAATCTTTCAGTGTGTCCTAGTTTGTCCATCTTTGATTCCTTGGGCCCCACCCGTTCTTTCATTTTAAGAAAAAACAAATGTTGCAGAGGCCTCTGTATTTTGCAGTTGCCCTTTTGTAAGAAGCACTTTTTCCAAATAAAATGATTAAAAAAAAATCTTTCAGTGTGGCCGGTCATGGTGGCTCATGCCTGTAACCCTAGCACTCTGGGAGGCTGAGGCAGGTGAATTACTTTGAGGTCACGAGTTCCAGACCAGCCTCAGCAAAAGTGAGACCCATGACAACTAAAATAGAAAAAACTGAGTCAACAACAATTAAAAAAAAAAAAACAAAACAAAACTGAGTCAAAAGGATTGCTTGAACCCTAAAGTTGAAGGTTGCTGTCAGCTATGATGTTATAGCACTCTACCCAGGGCAGCAGCTTGAGACTTTGTCTAAATAAATAAAATCTTTCAGTGTTTTCACAAATCTTAGGTGAAAAGACCAAACTTAAGCTTTTATAAGACTTTGCATGGTCTTAACCATTGGCTTTATAAACCACCACCACCCCCCGTAGCTGCCTCGTTCTGTTCTTTTTTCTTTTTTCTTTTTTGTGATTTTTGGCTGGGGCTGGGTTTGAACCCGCCACCTCTGGCATATGGGGCCAGCCCCTTACCCCTTTGAGCCACAGGTGCTGCCCAGCTGCCTCGTTCTTTACAGTCCATTGCTGTAATTTTCTTTGAATTCTAGGAAAAATACCTTATTTTTTTCTAAGTTGTTACTTTGCATGTACTGTGCTCCCTGTCTAGAACATTTTTCTAATTAATTTGATTCATACTTCAAATTCATGTCTTCATGGATGGGGCTCTCTCCACACCCATAATGTACATTTATCTTAGATGTAATTTTATGTATTTCATATTATCTGATGAATGTCTGTCATTCCCACTAACTTGTATATCCCGTGAAGGCAGGATCATTCTTGCTTTTGTTCAGTGCTGTAGCCCACTCTTCCATTATTAGGAATTTGATTAGATTTAAGTTTGGGCTTCATCACAGTCACCTTCAGATTTATAAAGCTGTCCTTTAATATAGAAAGGGGATTGATTCCAGGACCAGCCACCCTTACCAAAATTCACACTAACTGAAGTTTCAGAATTGTCCCTGCGTAGTATATATTTTTAAGAAGTCCATATACATCTTTTTAGTAGTAATGTGTCCAGTTATTCTGTCAATCAGTTAATTAACAGGTCTAAGTTTTTTCTAGTCGATATCTCTGCACAGGTTCTCAGTGATATTACCTTGTTTCCTTTTGTTTAGTTTGTATTTTACTTTCTTACCACCTCCCTATTTCTTACTGCTTCTCCCTTTCTCATTTCCCACAAATGTTCTATTATCATTTCCCACAAATCTCTATAAACTTCATCTCATTTGCCCCATTCAGGGCATGCTCTGTCTTATGTTTTCATGTTATAATTTAGGAGTGAAATTAATGTCTAGGAATTGCAGACCCAAAATTAGTTTTATACAGATTTGATACATATGTTGAACTTATTCACATGTAGATTATAATTTGTTATAGTATTAATAGTTATGGTATAATTTTGACCTTGGAATCAAAATAGCCTGAGAATGAATCTTAATGGTTCTACTCACTATGAAAGGCAATATTACATAAAGCTTAAAGAATGGGTTTGGGCTTACCTTTCATTTCAAATTGCCTGGGTTTGAATTTCAGTTCTGCTACTCAATACCTGTTTTAATTCTAGATGACTACTTAACTCCCTCTGTAATTGTATTTTCTTTCTTATTTTTTTGTTTAAATGGGACCACTTTATTTATTTATTTATTTTTGAGACAGAGTCTCAAGCTGTCACTCTGGGTAGAGTGCCGTGACATCACAGCTCACACCAACTTCAAAATCTGGGGCTTAAGTGATTCTCTTACCTCAGCCTCCCAAGTAGCTGGGACTACAGGCGCCCGCCATAACACCCAGCTAGCAATTCTATTTTCTTATCTGAGCAAAGGAGAAAACAGTAACACCACCTTCATAACTTTGTAAGTTTTAAGTGTGTTTAACTTACATAAAACCCTTCATGGCAAGCCTCAAGCTATAGCCTTGGGTAGAGTGCTGTAGCATCACAGCTCACAGCAACCTCCAACTCTTGGGCTCAAGTGATTCTCCTGCCTCAGCCTCCCAAGTAGCTGGGACTACAGGAGCCCACCACAATGCCCGACTACTTTTTGGTTGTAGTTGTCATTGTTATTTGGCAGGCCCAGGCTGGATTTGAACCCTTCAGCTCTGGTGTATGTGGCTGGCGCCTTAGCCCCTTGAGCTACAGGCACCGAGCCTACATGATTTTTAAGACATCAGATCAGATAAGATTTCTAAAAGTCTAAGAAACATGATCCATTTGTAACAGAAAAACTATTCATTTATGACATTAGATTGATAGAGAAAGAAAGAAATTATTTTAGATGAATAAATTAAAACCCTTTTTGCAAAATGTTATAGATATAAATTTTTATATGTATTTATTATTAGTTTTGGAGACATTCTCACTGTGTTGCCAAGCTAGAGTGCCATGCTGTCAGCCTAGGTCACAGCAACCTCAAACTTTAGGATTCAAGGGATCCTCCTGCCTCAGCCTCCTGAGTGACTGAACTGTAGGCAAGTGCTTCAACACTCAGGTACCTGCTGTCAGCCCTTAATATTGGATACTGTGGGGGCAGCGCCTGTGCCTCAGGGGTAGGACGCCGGCCCCATATACCAAGGCTGATGGGTTCAAACCCAGCCCTGGCCAAACTGCAACAAAAAATAGCTAGGCGTGGGTGGCGCCTGTGGTTCAGTGGGTAGGGCACCAGCCCCACATACCAAGAGTGGCGGGTTCAGACCCGCCCCCGGCAAAACTGCAACAAAAAAACAGCCGGGCATTATGGTAGGTGCCTATACTCCCAGCTACTTGGGAGGCTGAGGCAAAAGAATTGCCTAAGCCCTGGAGTTGGAGGTTGCTGTGAGCTGAGATGCCACTGCACTCTACCAAGGGTGATAAAGTTAGACTGTCTCTACAAAAAAAAAAAAAAAAAAAAAAAAGTGAGCAGGCGTTGTGGCAGGCACCTGTAGTCCCAGCTACTGGGGAGGCTGAGGCAAGAGAATTGCCTAAGCCCAGGAGTTGGAGGTTGCTGTAAGCTCTGTGACACCATGGCACTCTACTGAGGGCGATAAAGTGAGGCTCTGTCTCTTTTTAAAAAAAAAAAAAAATTGGATACTGTGAATTATTTATTTAGTACATTTGTGGTATTGCTAAATTCATTTCTTCTGCTCTATGTGAGAGGTTCTTCCGAGACATTAAAAAAGGAAATGGACTCCAGGTACAGTATGGGCAACTGGGCAGTTTATTTGCTTGGGTAGGAGTGAGCTTTGAAAAGGAAGTCAGCAAAATGGGAATGTAAGAGTCGGGGTTGGCTCGGTGCCTGTAGCACAGTGGTACTGGGGTTACCTAGTTGCTGCATTCTTACCTTTATGGAGGAGACTTGCGTACTTGGCCGTGTTCAATGGGCTTTTTGTGCGTGGCTGCATTTTCTGGGCCCATGTGCTCTGCCATATTTGGTAGGCAAGTGCATTTGACCTTACCACATTGATCCCCACAATGCTATATATTGACACTCTTTTCTTCTCTTTTTTTCTCCCACCTATAAAGAATATAAAGTTGAAGGTGATGAATTCAGGCTTTCTGTAGTTCAAAGGATAGAAATGATTTCTATTAATATTTATGTGTTATGTTTGATTTTGCAAGCAGAAGGAAAAAGACATGGCACAGTTGCGGGGAGTTTTTTGTGTCTGTTTTGTAGAGATGAGGTATCTCTGTATTACCTAAGCTTGGACTTAAAACTCTTGGCCTCAGGTGTTTCCTGCCAAGTATTTGGGACTATGGGGGTGGAGGACAGTGTAGCATGCCCCAGTCAGTTGCTAGAGATTGTTTTTTCTTTTTTGAGACACAGTCTCACTGTTGTCCTTGGTGGAGTGCCCTGGCGTCCTCCTAGCTTATAGCAACCTCAAACTCCTGGGCTCGAGTGATCCTCTTGCCTCAGCTTTCTGAGAAGCTAGGACTACAGGTACCTGCCACAATACCTGGCTATTTTTAGAGATGGGTGTCTGGCTCTTACTCAGGCTGGTCTTGAACTGGTGAGCTTGAACAATACACCTGCCTTGGCCTTCTAGAATGGTAGGATTACAGGTGTGAGCCACCGGCCCTGACCTTCACAATGGTTTTTGTCTTAGAGGTCTCTCTCTGATTTTATAAATGGATATTTCTTGTTCTGGTATGAATGCACAGAGCTTTATTCATTGAGTAAGCCCTTCACGCATTTATATGATACTGCATGTTATCTTTTGGCACTTTTTGTGCACCGTTAATGTCTTCTTCTTCATCACTTCTTACTATCCCCTTGATTTACAATCATATTGGCCATTTCACCATTGATGAGTGAATGAACAACTGGAGTATATTATTATTATTATTTAATTTATTTAATTCATTTATTTGAAACAGTCTCAAGCTGTCGCTCTGGGTAGAGTGCCTTGGTGTCACAGCTCAGAGCAACCTCAAACTCTTGGGATCAAGTGATTCTCTTGCCTCAGCTTCCCAAGTAGCTGGGACTACAGGTGCCCGCCACAGGCCCAGATATTTTTTAAAATGTTTGTTTGTTTATTTATTTATTTTTGAGACAGAGCCTCAAGCTGTAGCCCTGGGTAGAGTGCTCTGGCATCACAGCTCACAGCAACCTCAAACTCCTAGGATTAAGTGATTCTCTTGCCTCAGCCTCCCAAGTAGCTGGGACTACAGGTGCCCACCACAGCACCCGACTATTTTTTTGTTGTACTCGTCATTGTTGTTTGGCAGGCCTGGGCTGGATTCGAACCTGCCAGCTCTGGTGTATGTGACTGAGCTACAGGCACTGAGCTTAGAGTACATTATTGATGTTAAAAGAAAAAAATCTTTGGTGGCTTGGTGTCTGTAGCTCAGTGGCTAGGGTGCCTACAACCTGACAACTACAACCAACAAATAGCCTGACGGGCACCTATAGTCCCAGCTACTCGGGAGGCTGAGGCAAGAGAATTGCTTAAGCCCGAGAGTTGGAGGTTGGTCTGAGCTGTAACGCCAAGGCACTCTACCCAGGGTGACGTAGTGGCAATCTGTCTCCAAAAAAAAAAAAATCTTCATTTTCCACTTTTTTCCAGCATACTAATGAACTCTGATGTATTTTTTGCATATGTAAGGAGATCAGACTTTTTTTTCTTCACTGGACATACAGAATTTTTCAGTTACTGCCTGGTTCATCATCATCACTGAACATAGTCATAGGCCAGAGGTTGTGCCAAGCTTGTGTGACTGTGTCTTTAGTCACTGTGTTCCAAACAACAGCAATATCATATGTGGTATCCTTCATGTTAAACTCCTTTTGACAACCTTCCACAGCCACACTTCTGTTTATTACTGCTGGCATGCTGTTTGTAGGGAGCCAGCCTTCCTACAACCTGTGAATGTCTCCAATGCTCAGTGGTTATGAGAAAAGTAAAGAAAGACAATAGAAACAGAGTAGAATTTATAGAGTGAGCCTGGGAGGTCAACACCCTTCATGAGAGAGGCAACGAAGACCTCAAACTCTGGATGCAATCGGTTTTTATTATCTCTTTTAATTAGTTAGTGGGTGTTTGCAGCAATAACAACATACATTATCTCCCAGTTTCTCCTGCCCTAATTCTAGATTACCCACCCAATAACCCTTTAGCTATTTTTATTAATTTTACTTTTTTTTTTTTTGAGAGTCTCAAGCTGTCACCCTTGTTAGAGTGCTGTGGCATCACAGCTCACAGCAACCTCAAACTCTTGGACTTAAGTGACTCTCTTGCCTCTGACTCCCAAGTAGCTGGGACTATAGGCCCACGCCACAACGCCTGGCTATTTTGTTGTTGTTGTTGTTTAGTAGGCCATGTTTGAACCTGCCAACCCCTGTGTATGTGGCTGGTGCTCTAACCACTGAGCCCGTTGGGAGCCTAATTTTACTTCTTAAGATACTTATCAATCACAAACAGGATTATAGAAAACAAAGGAAATGGGGGCGTGGACTTTGGAGCTAGATGCCACCTTGTTAATCCTTTGTTTGCTATGGGGCAGATTAGTGGACAAAGGTATTGAGCTTTGCTCATCTTCAGGAGCAGGGAGGAGCAAAGCTGAATCATCTTATCTTACAAGAACTAATCTTTCTTGTTCAAGGAGTTAGTTGCATGTGTTGTCCTAAAATGGCTTCCCAAGCCCTTTCGGTCCCCTAGCCAGGCCCTTGTGGACCTTTGCCCTGGGTTCCTTTCTGACTCCAGCTAGCCCCTTGCAGACCTTTTCCTGAAGTCCTTTGATGTTTGTGCCAAGTTGTCTCATGAAGCCCCCAGTATAATGTGTTCTTTTGGGAGGCTCATGTCCTCTCCCATTCTGCTACATACCTAACCCCTTCGTACAATCTTTCGTACAGTCATTCCATTATTTATTCAATCCATCTGTTTCCCTATAATCCTAACTTCCCCAATGTTCATCCACACTGTTCAAGAAAGTATTTTTATATTCCTTCTTTCTTGATCTGAGGATACCCTGATCACGTAGCTAAATTAATGAAGTCACATTTGAGGGAAAGTACATGGCATAAACATTATTTTTAATGAGAATTTCAGTTGAAGGATGAGCCCAAACAGTTGTCAATGAATAACAAAATCTAGTAGTCATTCAGTCTAGCTTCTCTGCAGAGGGGTTGACCTCTGGTAAAAAGTGTTTGTAAAACCAATTAGAAAATTACCAAATTTTCCCTGGTAACCCATTTCTTTTTGTTAGGTTAAGGGTGGGATAGTAAGAAATTCACTCTTTGAAAACAGTGAGGACAGGAGCTTTTGCTTATCAGAGTAGGTTTACACTTGGCATGCATACTGCATTAGCATATCCCAGCACAGTTACTCTGTGTTTGGCATCCTTTTTTTGTTTTTTTGAGACAGAGTCTCACTCTGTGCCCTGGGGCTAAGTGCTGTAGTGTCATAGCTAACAGCAACCTCAAACTTTTGTGTTCAAATGAATCTTCTTGCCTCAGCCTCCCAAGTAGCTGACACTACAGCTTGCCACAATGCCCGGCTATTTTTTAGAGACTGGGTTCTGTTCTTGTTCAGGCTGGTCTAGAACGCCTGAGCGCAGAAGATGCACCTGCCTTGGCCTCCCAAAATGCTGGGCTTAGAGGAGTGAGCCACCATACCTGGACTCTGTTGTTGGGATCCTTAATTCCAGTACGGGCTTTCTCATCAGCCGTACACAGTGTTTTTCTAGGGCACTAACACCCACACCAACAGATTGTGTTTGGTCTCGAAACAGTACAGTGTTTCATCAGCATTATATATTTTTTTCTGGCTATATTTTAATCAGTGATGACACTGGCAAACTTGTCAATTAATTTCTCTACCTCTTTGTGGTCAGCAAATGTTTTATCACTATCCATTAATCTTTAAAAATTTGGCTAGGGTGGGCAGCGCGTGTGGCTCAGTGGGTAGGGTGCCAGCCCCATATACTGAGGGTGGCAGGTTTCAGCCCAGCCCAGGCCAAACTGCAACAAAAAAATAGCTGGGCGTTGTGGCAGGCACCTGTAGTCCCAGCTACTCAGGAAGCTGAAGCAAGAGAATCACCTAAGCCCAGGAGTTGGAGGTTGCTATGAGCTGTAATGCCATGGTACTCAACTGAGGGCAATAAAGTGAGACTCTGTCTCTTAAAAAAATAAATAAATAAATTTGGCTGGACATGGTGGCTCATGTCTAGAATCCTAGCATTCTGGGAAGCTGAAGTAGGTGGATTGCTTGAGCTGAGGAGTTCAAAACCAACCTGAGCAAGACTGAGATCTCATCTCTACTGAAAAATAGAAAAACTAGCTGAGCATGTAGTCCCAGCTACCTGTGAGGCTGAGGCAAGAATTATCTCTTGAGCCCAAGACTTTGAGGTTGCTGGGGGCTATTTTGCCATGGCACTCTACCCAGGGTGACAGAGTGAGACATTGTCTCAAAAAAAAAAAAAAAAAACTAATGCTATGTCTTTTCATAAATCTCTGCAACCAACCTGTTCAGTATTCTCACAGTTCAATTTTCAGTTCATTTTCATAGACTTTTTTTTTCTTCCCTGAGACAGAGTCTCACTTTGTTACCCTCAGTAGAGTGATATGGCATCATAGCTCACAGCAACCTCAAACTCTTGGGCTTAAGCTATCCTCTTACTTCAGCCTCCTAAGTGGCTGGGACTACAGGCACCCACCGCAACGCCCCGCTATGTTTGTGAGACGGGGTCTCTCTCTTGCTCAGGCTGGTCTCAAACCTGTGAGCGCAGGCAATCCACCCGCCTTGGCCTCCCAAGTGCTGGGATTACAGTTGTGAGCCACTTCTCCCAGCTCATATTTTCTTGTTTCTTTATCAGCACACCATCAAGCAGCATGTGTTCATACACTGTTGGATTCACTCTCTTTTTTTTTGTTTAGACAAAGTCTAAAAAAAGTTGTCGCCCTGGGTAGAGTGCAATGGCATCACAGCTCACAGCAACCTCAAACTCTTAGGCTTAAGTGATTCTCTTGCCTCAGCTTCCCATGTAGCTGGGACTACAGGTGCCCACCACAACGCCCAGCTATTTTTTTGGTTACAGTTGTCATTGTTGCTTAGCAGGCCTGAGCTGGGTTCAAACCCGCCACCCTAGGTGTATGTGGCTGGTGCTGTGCTGACTGAGCTACAGGTGCCGCCGGGTTTGCTTTTATAGTACATAGCTGATACCTTCAATTTTAGATTTATGCAGTGGTTTTCTGTTTTCATTTACTTCTGTTCATCACTTTCATGATAGAAATTTTGGTTTCTTCAGGTCATTGGTGGTGATCATTCCAACACTATGCACTTTTATAACATGTTTCACAGTTAGTCCACTGTCCAGTTTCTCCAACAGGTTGACTTTCTATACTATTGATAAACATAAACCCTTCTGGGTATCTACAGGTCTTTTTGACATTTTCAACAGTGCATTACAGTGCAAAGAATAAGCAACAAAATAGTCAGTTCTTAGCCTTATGTGAGGCATAGTAAGGAACCTGCCATTGGCAAGTCTGGCCTGTACATGCCAAGTTTACTACCCCTTGTGGACATGCTTGCATGGGGGAATAAGGGTGTGCTCAGAAATGCATATTGCAGCTGAAGAGGACTGGGAGGGTCCCTTTTCCTTTGGAGTTGCTGAATAAACTGGGTTGTATGCCTGCCCTTAACTGTGATCTGTCACGAGGTTAGAGGTGGAATTTTCTACCTGTATTGTTGTATGAGTACTCAAAAAAGTTTTGAATTTTCAGGTTCAGTTCTTATCACACCCTGGAATATATTTTGCTCATTCCTCTACCACCTTCTCATACTATATATGCAAGCCTTACTTTTTGAAACTTTTTTTTTTTTTCTTTTGCGGTTTTTGGCTGGGGCTGGGTTTGCACCCGCTACCTCTGAGCATATGGGGCCGGCGCCTTACTCCTTTGAGCCACAGGCGCCGCCCTGAAAAGTTTAATTGAAGCTGTACTTTTTGAGCATTCTTTCTTTTGTTGATCCTATGTCAAAGAATAAGAAAGGGTTTAGAGAAAAGTATAAGGGACAAGGTAGGGTCGGGCACACTCTGGATTGCTAAAGCAGGTGGATTGCTTGAGCTCATCCACTCAAGGTTGGTGACCACCCTGAGCAAGAATGAGGCCCTGTTTCTAAAAATTAACTGGGTATTGTGGCAGACACCTGTAGTCCCAGCAAGGGACTGTCTCAGCCTCAGTCCCTTGGGAGGCTGAGACAAGAGAATCAGTTGAACCTAAGAGTTGGAAGTTGCTGTGAGCTATGATGCCTTGGTACTCTACTGAAGGGTGACAAAGTGAGACACTATCTCAAAAAGAAAAGAAAAAAGAAAAGAAAAGGCTAGTATATAGTAATTAATAGCACTAAATTTCCTATGATGTCTATATTTATCTCTGAAATAAGCTAACTTATTCATCAGATATTACAATAGGTATCTGCAAACTTTTTTTTAGTATGAGAGAGATAATACATATTTTAGGCTTTGCTGGCTGTAACTCCATTTCAAGTATAAACAGCAAGTAAAGTAATGAGCATGACTGGATTCACCAAAATAATCATTGACTTGGTTAGGGAAGGTCAGTGAATAAGGGTGCAAATTCTACTCTTAAGCCACGCAAATCCCTTTTTTAGAATAAACTGACCTTTGTTAAATTCACAGAACTGGTTCTCAATCATGGCTACAAATTTAAATCTGGGAGATGTTTAAAAAACACTCATTTTGATTGATTATGATTTGAGCGGTGTGAAATAAGACTCAAACATCAGGTTAAAAGCTTTCTGCCGTGGTGCCATAGTTCATAGCAACCTCAAACTCTTGGGTTGAAGGGATTCTCTTCCCTCAGCCTCTCAAGTAGCTGGGATTACAGATGCCTGTCATTTTTTTTTTTAATCTATTTATTTTAATGTTAAATCATAGGTGTGTACAATAGTGTAATCAAGGGGTAAAATGTGCGGGATTCATATACACTCTGAAATATTCTCATCAAACTGTTCAACGTAGCCTTCATGGCATTTTCTTAGTTACTGTATGTAGGCATTTGTATTCTAAGATTCGTATTTAATTCTTCTTACTCTTTCATTGCCCTATTTTATTAAGCATCAAATTGTAGTGACCACATTTTTCTCTGCCATGTCCTTTAAGCTCCTTCCTTTCTCTCCATTCCCTGCTTTGATTCCAACTTTGTTTCTTACTCCCTCCCAACTGAGAACTGGACTAGTGGGGCACTATGGTGACCCTGCCTTTGGCTTTCCTTTCGTCACACATCCTATACATTGTCACCAAGTTAATTGTCCAGCAACATGGATCTGATAGCACTGCTCCCATTTTGAGAGAATTTACTGCTTACCAGCTGGTTTAGGTTCACATGGTTCTAGAACATCCCGTAAAGCTTTGTGTTTGACCCTAGTCTACTTTGCTAGTCTTTGCCGCACCTTGTGCTCCATGCAAACTGGATTATTTCCTAAGCACATGCTAGGCTTTCCTCCCCTTCCACCGTGCTCCTGCTTGTTCCTCTGACTGACACACATAACCTTTCCCTCAATTGACTACAGGAAATTCATCCTTTCCATTTTACCTTTGGTGTGCTTCAAACCTTTTCCAACTAAATTCAAGCAGGGGGCTCCCTCAATGTGCCCTCTGGTTAATTGCAGATTTTCTCTGTGGGTCCATGTCCAGGCCTGAGAATTTCCCTTCATAGTTCTAGCCCAGCTGTTCTCCAGCTTTGGACCAGCTGCACTGAGTATGTGCTCCTGGCTCTGTGGAATTGCATCTTGTCTGAGTCAAGCACACTGGTGGGGGAGCTTGGCATCCAGTTTTGACTCTGCCATTCATTACCTGTGTCTGGTGAATCTGTTACCCTCAGTTTCTTATATAAAATCCAGCTACTGATGTTTGTCGTGTTTTATCAAGATTTGCTAATGAGGATGAGAAATATTGACAATTACGTGTACTATAAAATAGGGAACAAAAATGTGAAGTATTTCACCCAGTGTGTCACTAGTAGGTGTTTCTGATAGGGTGTGGGAAGAGAGGTTTTAGGGAATTAGTATGGAGGGCTCTGGGTATTTTGTGAAATCCTTTTAATTGGTGCACTGGCACATATCTTGTTTCACATTAACTAGATCTTGTTTATAACTGTGTAGAGCTCGGGAGAAGGGTTTTGGCTTTGTCTTCTTATAGCTTCAGTTGCACTGCTCTGCTAGAAGTAGGTAGAAAGATACATTTGCACAACCTCCCCTGAGTGATTAGCATTAGGATTGTCAAAATAATTCACTAGCACATTATCTTCTCATATTCCGAGCCAAGAGTCACCCCAAACCCATCAGCGGTATTAAATTGTAAACCAAGGTTGGGGAATATTTTCACATTGGAAGGCTACATTAATTTAGCTGTAATAAAAGAAGGATGCATTCAAGAAATTTCAATTATTTTATTTTTTGGTATTTTAAATATGTTCATTTTAAAAATAAAATAAAAATATAAAAGATGAACAAAAACATATTCATAATATGTTTACGCTGTAAAATTTAGACTCAGTCAAAAGGCTGCAGTTAAGAACCTAGAAGAGGTTCTAGGTTTTGCACATGTGGCCTTAACGCAGCCTGTTCCCCACCCTGGGTCTAAGCAGTTCCAGTTGGAAGTTTTCAGAGCTTCAATGAATATACGCTGGACTTCTACGTGCTTTAGAAAAATGTGCTCCTTCTAGATGGAAAAATTATGAAAAGATGGCTCTTCCAGGTATACTAGTTAGGAAAAGTTGCAGGTTAAATCCATGCTGGTGGATTCAGTACTGACTTTGGCCCCCCAGGGTATCTTGGACTGAACACACACTTCACAACTGTGCAGGCCGACATTCTGCATCAGGGTTTTATCAGGGGTCCTAAAGGAAGACAAAGGGTAAATTCTTCTCTGGGAAGTAACTGTTTCTGCTGTTATATATTCTCATGAAAGCGGTAAGTCTCCAGGACAACAGTTGCCTACTTAGAAATGACAGGGCAGTGTTCATGTTTTGTGTGTCATATCACTGGTCATGTCAACAGTAAATGTCACTGCAAGAATTAGTGGTTACATTTTGCACAACATGATCCATGATAGACCTTTGAAAAAGCCATAGTCTTGCTTTCCAAGTGCTTCGAGACAGTGAGTTACCATGTCTAAAGCATTAAGTGCCAGCAAAGGGTTTGGCACATACTGTATTCAAAAATATTACACTATTTTGAAAATGGAACTGCTTTCAGATAAATGTCTTATTTAGTATCATAACTGCTAACATTCTTCATAATACATTTTTATTCTACAAGAAAATTGAAAATAAAACATAATAGTATATGTAAAAAGCATTATTCTCTGTTAATACAAGGGCTTCTTAAAAATGTAAGCAGACTAGGGGTGGTGTTTGTCATGATTTTGACATTAGCATAATAAACTGTTTATTCACTGCTTGAGCTTTTATGCAGAGTATTGCAAACTCATTGAATTTCATTATTCTATGGTTTTTTAAAGTAATTTTAAAGTTAGTTTTAATTGGAGCTAGGCATGGTGGCTCATGCCTGTAATCCTAGCACTCTGGGAGGCTAACGGGGGTGGACTGCTTGAATTCAGGAGTTGGACATCAGCCTGAGCAAAAGCCAGACCCCATCTCTACTAAAAACAGAAAAAACTAGCTTGGTGTTGGGGTGGGTGCCTGTAGTTCCAGCTACTTGTGAGGCAAGAGGATCACTTGAGTCCAAGAATTTGAGGCCACTGTCACACCATGGCACAATACGTAGGGTGACAGATTGAGATTCTGCCTCAAAAAAAATTAGTTTTAATTTGGAGAACATTCTGTTGAATATGTAGTATTGAAAATAATCAAAATTGAGATGAAGTAACACCTTTGAGAAAAACTTGTACTCATATTTTAGTATAACGAATATCTCAGCAAATTCCAAGATACTTACTTTATTTTTTTACTTTGAGGGGTATTGCTTTTACTCAAAGCATAAATGCATTGCTTATGCTTCCGATTGGGGACATAACAATTTCTTTCACCTGTTTTTCACAACTGATTCATTTCCATTCAAATTTATTGGGTTTGAGTAGGAAATTCATAAATGGTGTAGTTGTACCAAAAAACTTGAAATTTTATTTGGTTTGGTAATTTTTTGTGTCACTTGCAACATAATATTCTTTTCACTTAAAAACTCCAGAAAGTCAATTATAAGTCTTACACTACTAGAGCATAAAATAAAAATAGGATACTATGTTATGATGCAAGAAACATTATAAAAGCAATAGCTTTCACCTAGACTTTAATACAGTTGGGTTGTCCATTATATATAGTTACAATTTATTTTTTCTTTTAAGTCTTTGTCTTCAGGTACACAGAATTGGAAAAAAACAATGCATATTTCATGATACCATCTCACCAACCATTGTTCTATGTACAGCCTGCTTTAATCTGTTTATCATTATTAATATAATCATCCACAAACCCATTATCAAAAATAAGAGCTAATTCTGGACAACAACTTACATTAAGTTAAATGGTATCCTTCTCCTGAACTACCCCAATGTCATTGCCTATGGTTAGGGTCCGGGACTGGTTGGTCTCTGGTCCTGGCTTATCAGGGACTGTTATGCTACCTTGCTCAGGAGCAATTGCTCTTAGGTGCCTGAGGGCTATCTACTTTAGCAGAGGAGAGACAGAGTCTTTGAGAGAGTAAAGCAGTCTTAGAAAGATAGGTCTTAGCAGTCTTTAGCAGAGCTTGGTCATCTTCAGCAGAGACACCGTGTACTGGCACCCTGTGAGCGGGAGAGGAGTCAGAGTAAGTGAGTTCGTGATAGAATGAGCTCACTCCCGACTGCCTGCTCCTCTAGCCTAATATAAGGCTAATCTTGTGCCTCTCAACACCACAAATGTAGAAACTGCCAATTCACCAATGCTCTCATCTCGCGAGCTCTCTCATGCTTGTTACGAGAGCTAAATCCCTCCCCATGCCCTTTTCACCAAGGTGTTCCATTATTGAGTTGTACAGGTGTTACTTATAACTCTCACTCCTCCTAGACATAGGCTATATGGGCTGCTACACCCCAGCCCTGCCTTGGTCTTCCTGAGGAAGCATCATCCTTAATCTCATGTTTTTCTTTTTCTGGCTTTATCTTTTTTAAAATATAGTTTTGTTGCATCCATATCTGATACTAAGTAAGGTGTCATGATGTGTATATAATCTTTTGCTGCTTATTTAACTTAATACTACATTGCTAAGACTCATCCAAATTGTATATTGCCATAATTTTTTTTTTTTTTTTTTTGAGACAGAGTCTCATCCTATTGCCTATGCTGGCATGCAGAGGCATGATCACAGCTAACTGCAACCTCAAACTCTCAGACTCAAGCGTTTCTACCACTTCAGCTTCTAGAGTAGCTCCGACTACAGGTGAGAGCAACATGTCTGGTTAATTCTTAAGTTTCTTGTGGCTATAGGAGCTTGCTGTTGCTTAGGCTGATCTTGAACTTTTGGCCTTCTCAGGTGTTCTTTCCACCTTGGCCTTCCAAAGTTCTAGGATTACAGAACCACTGCAGTGCCTTAGTTGTTTTTTTTTTTTTTTTTTACGGGGTTGCTACAGACATTTTTGAATATATGCCTAGGAATGAAAGATGGTATGTGAATGTTCAACTTCATGAGATAATGACAAATTATTTTTCAAAATGAACCAATTTACAATCCTTCTAGCAATGAGTAGAAAATTATGTGGCTTTACATCCCTGACAAAACCAGGTTTTGTTAGACTCAATATTTTCTTGCCAATCGAATGGGTTTAAAATGGTATTTTGTGTAGTCATTTGGTGATTAATAGTAATTTTTTATTTGTATGAATTTAAGGAGTACAAGTCCAGTTTTATTATATAGATATACTGTGTAATGGTGAACTCTGGGCTTTTAGTGTGTCCATCACTCAAATAAAACACACTGGACCCATTAAATAATGTCTTATCACCTACCCATCTCCCACCCTCCTACCCTTCTGAGTATCCAATATCTATTATTATACACTATATGTCCATGTATTCATGTGATTCACATTATTTAGCTCCCACCTATGAGTGAGAATATGTGATATTTGACTTTCTGTTTTTGAATTATTTCTCTTAAGATTATGGCCTCCAGTTCCAGCAATTATGTTGCAAAAGACATGATTGTATTCATTTTTTAATGGTTAAATGTTATTTCATTGTGTGAGAGAGAGAGAGATAATTAAATCATCTGTTGATGGACCCTCAGGTTAATTCACTTTGTTATTGTGAATAGTGCTAGGATAAACATGTGAGTACTGATATCTCTTTCATATCATTTCTTTTCCTTCAGGTAGGTACCCAGTAGTGAGATTGCTAGATCAAATGGTTCTATTTGACCTACCTTGAGAAGTTGCCATACTGTTTTCCGTAGAGATTATACTCATTTTCATTCCTACCAACAGTGTATAAATATTCCCTTTTTTTTTCAGATCCTCATGAATATCTGTTACTTTTTGACCTTTTAGTAATAGCCTTCTTGACTGGTATAAGATGATATCTCACTGTGGTTTTAATTTGCATTTCTCTGGTGATTAGTGGTGCTGACCATTTGCTCATATGTTTTCTTTTGAAAAATATTTGTTTGTGCTTTTGGTCGCCTTTTATCAAGGTTATTTGGGGTTTTTGTTGTTGAGTTGAATGCCTTGTGGGCCCTTTCTTAGATGCATACTTTGCAGTGTTGTCTCTCATTCTTCATGTGTCCACTCTTCTGGTTATTTCTTTCTCTGTGCAGAAGATCTTTAATTTCATTAAATCCTATTTGTCTATTTTTGCTTTTGTTGCTTGTGATTTTGAAGTCTTAGTCATGAATTCTTTGCTTAGATCAATGTCCCAAAAACTTTTTCCTACATTTTCTTTTAGTATTTTTACAGTTTTAAGTCTTACATTTACATTTTTAATTCATCTTGAATTATTATTATTATTATTATTTTTTTTACTTTTTGAAGGTTGGTCTAGAGTTTGCAATATATATTTATAATTAATCCAAGTGCACTTTCAAATAACACTACACCACTTCCTGGGCAGTTCAAGCATCTTAAAATAACAAAATAATTTTAATTCTTCCCTTCCATCTCCTGTTTCATTGCTGCCATTCATTTTATTTATATATAAGCATACATAGTTGAATACATTGTTGCTATTATTGTTTTGAATAGATTGCTTCTGTCAAATCAATTAATAACCAGAAAAATAAAAAATTTTATTTCACTTCTACTTATTCCTACTTATTCCTGCTTCAATTCTCTTCCTTTCTTTATGTAGATGCAAGTTTCTGATCTATATAATTTTTCTTCTCTCTAAAGAATTACTTTTCACATTCTTGTGAGGCAGACCTATTGGGGAAAAAAATTCTCAATCTTTGTCTGAGGTCTTTATTTCTCC
>CAUYPK010116222.1:0-11070 GCA_963574355.1 Loris lydekkerianus | reverse complement strand
AAATCTTTAATCCAGTGAGAGTCTATCTTAGTTAATGGTGAAAGGTGTGGGTCCAGTTTCAGTCTTCTACAGGTTGCCAGCCAGTTCACCCAGCATCATTTGTTAAATAGGGAATCTTTTCCCCACTGAATGTTTTTAATTAGCAGTGAGTAGCTGGATTCATCTCTTGGTTCTCTATTCTGTTCCAGACATCTACTTCCCTGTTTTTATGCCAGCACCCTGCTGTTTTGATCACTATCAATTTATAGTACAGTCTGAGTTCTGGTAGTGTGATTCCTCCTGCTTTGTTTTTATTTCTGAGTAATGTTTTGGTTATTTGAGTTTTTTCTGATTTCATATAAAATGAACTATTATTTTTTCAAGATCTTTAAAGTATGACAGTGGAACTTTAATAGAGATTGCATTAAAATTGTATATTGCTTTGGGTAGTATGGACATTTTAACAATGTTGATTCTTCCCAGCCATGAGCATGGTATGTTTTTCCATTTGTTAATATTTTTTCCCACTGTTTCTTTTCTTAGAGTTTCATAGTTCTCTTTATAGAGATCTTTCATGTCTTTTGTTAGATAAACTCCCAAATATTTCATCTTCTTTGGCACTACTGTGAATGGAATCAAGTCCTTACCTGTTTTTTCAGCTTGACTATTGTTGGTATATATAAAGGCTACCAATATATGAATGTTGATTTTGTAACCTGACACACTGCTGTATTCCTTGATCACTTCTAAAAGTTTTGTAGTAGAATGCCTGGTGTTTTCCAGATATACAATCATAACATCTGTGAAGAGCGAAAGTTTGATCTCTTCTGACCCTATATGGATACTCTTGATTACCTTTTCTTCCCTAATTGCATTGGCTAAAACTTCCATTACAATGTTAAAGAGCAGTAGAGACAATGGGAAGCCTTGTCTGGTTCCTGATCTGAGTGGAAATGATTTCAAATTAACTGCATTCAATATGATATTGGCTGTGGGTTTGCTGTAATGGCCTCTATCAGTTTGAGAAATTTCTCTTCTATACCAATTTTCTTAAGTGTTCTGATCATGAAGGGATGCTATATATTATCAAAACCTTTTTCTGCATCAATTGAGAGAATCACATGGTCTTTGTTTTTTAATTTGTTTGTGTGCTAGATTATACTTAGAGATTTACATATATTGAACCAGCCTTGAGACCCTGGGATAAAACTGACTTGGTCATGATGTATAATTTGTTTGATGTGTTGCTGGATTCTGTTTGTTAGGATCTTGTTGGATATTTTTGCATCTATATTTATTAGCAATATTGGTCTATAATTTTCTTTTCTTGTTGGGTCTTTTCCTGGTTTGGGGATCAGGGTGATGTTTGCTTCATAGAACGTGTTGTGTAGTCTTTCTTCTTTTTCTACATTTTAGAAAAGGTTGAGTAATATAGGTGCTAATTCCACTTTAAAGGTTTGGTAGAATTCTGATGTGAAGTCATCTGGTTTTGGGATTTTCTTTTTAGGGAGATTTTGTATGGTTGATGCTATTTCAGAACTTGATATAGGCCTGATCAACATTTCCACTTGATTCTGGCTAAGTCTTGGAAGGTGATGTGCTTCCAAGTATTGGTCAATTTCCTTCAAATTTTCATATTTCTGAGAATAAAGTTTCTTGTCATATTCATTAAGGATTTTTTGGATTTCTGAGGAGTCTTTTGTTATTTCGTCTTTGTCATTTCTGATTGATGAGATTCTAGATTTTACTCTTTTTTTCCTGATTAGGTTACCTAAGGTTTATCTATTTTATTGACTTTTTCAAAAAACCAACTTTTTGATTTATTGATCTGTTGTATAATTCTTTTGTTTTCAATTTCATTTAATTCTGCTCTAATTTGGGTTATTTCCTTTCTTCTACTGGGTTTGGGGTTGGAATGTTCTTCCTTTTCCAGTTGCTTTAGATGTCTTATTAAGTTGTTAACTTCCTCTCTTTCCATTCTCTGGAGGAAGGCTTGCAGTGCTATAAATTTCTCTCTTAGGACTGCCTTTGCAGTACCCCAGAAGTTCTGATAATTCATGTCTTCATTGTTGTTTTGTTCCAAAAATTTTGCATTTCCTTTTTAATCGCCTCTCTGACCCAGCCATCATTCAGCATAAGGTTATCTAATTTCCATGTTTTTGTATGAGTATGCAGATTCTTGTTGTTACTGAGTTCAACTTTTATTCCATGGTGGTCTCCGAGAAGATGTGAGGAATAATTTCTATTCCTTTAAATTTACTGAGATTAATCTTGTGACCTAAGATGTGATCAATTTTGGAGTATGTTCTGTGGGATGATGAGAAGTATGTATATTTAGTTTTGTTGGGATGAAATGTTCTATAGATGTCTTCTAAATCCAAATGTTGGATGGTTATGTTTAAATCTAAAATTTTGTTGCTCAGCTTCTTATTGGAGGATCGAGCCAACACTACCAAAAAAGTGTTAAAATCTCCAACTATGATGGAGCTAGAGGAAATCAAGTTGCTCATGTCTGTTAGAGTTTATCTTATAAATTGAGGTTCATTCTGGTTGGGTGCATAAATATTGAAATCTCATCATATTGAGTATTACCCTTAACAAATATGAAGTGACCATTCTTATCCTACCTAACTTTTTTTGGTTTAAAGCCCATTGTATCCGCAAATAAAATTGCAACACCTGCTTTTTTCTGATTACCATTTTTCTGAAATATAGATGACCATCCTTTCATCCTGAGTCTGTATTTATCTTTTAAGGTAAGATGTGACTCTTTTATGCAGCAAATATGTGGCCTGAGTTTTTGTAATTAGTCAGCTAACCTGTGCCTCTTCAGAGGACAGTTTAAGCCGTTCACATTAATGGAGAATATTGATGAGTCTGGTAAAATTTTGAGTATTGAGTTTTTTGAAAGTCCAGTAGACATTTTTAATCCTTTCGCCACTGTGGAAGTTGGCATTTGATCAAAAGTTTCTGAGTGAGTTTACTTTTGTGGTAGAGGATTGGGCTGGTCATTATGGAGGATAGATCTGAGAATATCCTGAAGAGCTGGTTTAGTTATGGCAAATTTCTTCAACATATGAATGTCATTAAAGTATTTAATTTCTCCATCATAAATGAAACTCAGTTTGGCTGGATACAGGATCCGGGATTGAAAGTTATTTTGCTTTAGGAGATTAAAAGTCAATGACCACCCTCTTCTGGCTTGAAAAGTTTCAACAGAGAGATCTGCAGTCATTCTAATATTCTTCCCTTTGTAGGTAATGGTTTTCTTACATTTGGCTGCTTTCAGAATTTTTTCAATTATATTAACTTTAGTGAAGTTAATTATAATATACCTGGGGATGTCTTATTCAGATTGAGTCTTGCTGGGGTTCTGAAACTGTCTGCTATCTGAATTTCAGAATCTCTTGGCATGTCTGGAAAATCTTCTTTCATAATTTCATGGAGAAGGGCCTCTATGCCTTGCAAGGCCACTTCATCACTTTCAGGGATTCCAATGAGGCAGATATTAGCATTCTTCAAATTATACCAGAGCTCTCTGAAAGAATGATCTGTTTTTGCTTTCCATTTCTCTTCCTCTTTGAGTTTGGGAGCATTCAAAAGCTTTGTCTTCAATGTCAGAAATCCTTTCTTCTGCTTGCTCCACTCTGTTACTGAGGGATTCTACAGTATTTTTCAGATCTTTGAGGGCTATAAATTCTTGCTGCAGTGCATCAAAATCTTTGATGATTTTGTCTTTAAATTTGTGAAATTCTTGAGACAACTTTTGAATTTCTCCTTGAATTTCTAACTTCAACTTTTGAATTGCTCCTTGAATTTCTAATTCCAAATTTTCTTCCACTCTATTAATCTTGTTTGCAATTCAAATCCTGAATTTGATTTCTGACATCTCAGCCAGCTGTTTATGAATGGCATCTTTAGTTACATCCGCCATATCTTTCCTGGGGGGGAGGGTGATCTATTCAGGTTATTCATGTTACCAGAGTTTTTCCACTGATTCTGCCCCATGATTATTTTACACCATTTCATTTTTCCCCTGCAGCTTTGCCAGGGACCTGTACAGTGCTATGGCCTGAGAATCTGGTGACCTGTTTGGTGTTGTGGGGTTAAGTGGTTCTGTCTTATTTTCAGCTGGTCTCTGTCCGACCCTAGTGAAACAGTTACTCTGGATTGAAGTCTCAGTTGTGGAGAAACACCAGCAATTAAGTCACCCCGCCTCCCACAGGTAACAATTTGAAAAGGAAAATCAAACCTTCCTACAACCACACACCCAGGGCACCACTTGGATAGTCCTTGGGTGATTGCCTCATTTCAAAAGGTCCAAATCAATTGTCCCAGTCAGCACCTGTCTCAGGTGGAGGAGTTTAAAAGGTCTTTGGCAACTGGATCACAGGGGTCTGGTGACAACTCACATATGACTTGTTCCGGTGCTCTGTGAAGTCAGGAGGACTCCCCCAGCAAACAGATTAGTCTTGGAAGCTTGATGCCTCCTTCCCCACCTTGCACCTCTGTCACACCTAGTCTCTGATAGCCCCGCATTGCTGTGACCCAGTTGCCTCTAATGAACAGATACTCCAGGGGTTTTCACCTGCTTTAATCACAAGGAAATCTATATCTGCTCAGCCAGGCCACTGCCCTCTGCCTCTATCCAGCAGGGGGAGGTGAGGCCTGACAACCTCAGGTGCTTGATGGAGGCTGGGGGTTGTTCACTCAGTTCTAGCCATGCCCCTATTGATGTTACTGACAGAAAAGTACAGAACAACTTTGTGGGAATTTGTTTCTGTCCCTGCTAAATTCCCCTGTAGAAGAGAAGCGGTTTTGAGTTCCCAGAGCCTGTGCCTCAGGCCCTGTCTTTGCTATTGCAGGTTTGTATTCGGTTACCTGTCAGTTCTAGCCTTCTGCCTTCCTTTATCTATAGGCTGATGATCCCCTGAGGGCCGGGTGCATCTTAGGCTCAGTAAAGGTATCCTCTGGGTCAGCCCCACCTTGCAAATTTCCCAGCTCTGTGCATCCATTTTCTAGTCCTCTTGCTCCACCTAGGCTGGTACTGCGTCAGGCAAACCCTTTACTCACGGGGCCTGCGTTTCCGTCCCGGATCTGCTCTGTTGTTGCCACCTGAGAAGATGCCCAGCCTTCTCTGGTTTCCCAGGGAGACTGGGAGTGTGGCTTTGGAATATCCAGGAGTGAGCCCTATTGTTGCCAAAAATGGCTACTGCTCTGCGCCTTGTGGCACTGCCGCTCCGGTTGATTCCCTCTCAGCTGACTGTCCTCTCCTCACTCCTGTGGCACAGAATCAGCACTAACCAGCTGCAGTCTAGGCCCTGTCCACACCCCTCAAGAAATCACCCCAAAATCTGGACTCCTGGGGGACAGGCCTCCAGACCTCAGAGTGAGAGTGGAGGGGAGTGCTGGGAGCTCAGAATTGCAAGTAGAGAATATGTACAGTTTTATATAGTTTTATGCCTGGAAGGAGAATGCTGGGGCACCCTAGTATGGGAGGTAGGTCCAGTTTTTGGAGGGTCTATCCCATGGAGTGTAGTTGGAGGACCTTTGAACTCTGCTTGTTTGTTTGTGGGGCACTTCGAGCCATTCTCATGGGCAAGGGAACTCCTGTCTGCTTGGTGATGGATTTTGTACCTTTTGTTTGTATCCTTGGAGTCGCAGCTCGCCTCAGCAGGGTTGATGTGTGTTCTTAAACCTTCTCTTTTGGTGCAGCTCTAATCCACCAGGTTACTTGCTAAATTTCTATAGCAAGAAAGAAAGGACTCTTTAGCAAGAGTTCTTTAACTCTCTTTCTGGATGGGAGCTTCTGTGGAAAGCTGGCTTCAGTCAGCCATCTTGTCTCCCGGAAGGGCTCCATGTCAATTCTAATTGGACTTCAAGAACTTCCAAATCATAACAAACAATTCTAGCAGCAACTGACAAATTTGTCTTTGGAAAATCGGCATTTCATGATAATTGAAATGTACCATTGGCTTTTGTTTGCTAGTTTTCAGAGTGTGGAATTTTGGCAATTCTATTTGTTGAGCACACGCAGAGCCAGGAGGTTGTCACCAACTGTTTTGTTTTGGCCAGAACTAACTCTTCCAAAGACAAAGCTTCAGATAATTGCATATCTATAATTGGTCCTAGCGTCACAGTTCTTTTCCTAGGATAAAATGTTAAGTCTGTTTGTGTGGATGACATCAAATTTTCTCCACTAATTGGCGGAGTGATCTTCTTTTCATTTTCACAGTTATGTTGACTAGGTAATAAGAAAGGCAAAGATTAACGATTCAAACTTGCTTGGAATCCAAGAAAAGCTCTGAGTGCCAGTATTTGTTCATTTAATGTGATGGGCAGGGTGGCATTAAGGGCAAATAAAAACTGGGGGAAAAAAACTTCAGTTTCTAATTTCTAACATCAAATGGATTCAACCATCAAATGCTGTTGTGTCTAGATTTTGCCTATTTTTATATTAAAAAATGAGGCAAATATTTGTGAATAACTTACCAATTTGATCAACGCCCAAATCATAAACCAAGTAATTGAAACACCAGTTATTATAAAACAAGTAAATTCCAGGTAGAATTCTGAATCAAATGGTTTTAAATCTTGATCAAGAGTAACTCAAGGACACTGACTTTCATTTCTATCATGCACTCTTCTTTTTATTTTAACAATTCAATTTATTTAATGGATAATAATATGTTTATTAAACTTACTGCTGAAATTTCTTTCTGTGCTGAGACCTTGGTCTCAGGGTTGGCAGTATGGAACGAGAGACTGGATAAGAGACAGGATAAAGTTTTTTGCATGATAAGCAAAATAAAGGGAACAGAACCTCTGGGAGCAGAGTGGGGAGAACCCATGTGGGAAGCCCACCTGAGTCTTCAGTCTAGGGAGTTTAAATACTAGGGCAGCACCTATGGCTCAAAGGAGTATGGCGCTGGCCTCATATACTAGAGGTGGCGGGTTCCAACCCAGCTCAGGCCAAAAACTAGAAAAAAAAAAAAAATTCTATCCTACAAGCGGGGCTCGGGGAAGTATGCCACAGTTTGCTAGAGGTCTGCAGGCAGAAAATAATCCAAAAATTAGTACAGCAAGTCAGTGCTTGCAGTCCTTGACTCAGACAAGGAATTGGGATGTATGTTCCCTATTCACGGAGGAATTGCTCAGAGAGGGAGGACTGTTTGTACCTAGAGAGGGGGGGTCTGTATGATGAGACTGATTTCTGGGCTCACCTAGGCCTCGAAAATGGGGGGATTCCTATTCAGCCCTGAGCAGGGTAACCCTGTATTATGCTGATGTGTTTGAGTGCTGACTGATGCGTAATTGTAAAAATATTACGTGTATGGTAATATGGCATGATTTGGCACCATAACATTGGGGGATGAAATATGCAAGAGAATGTTTTGCCCTTTGTGAAAAAAAGATAATCATATGTTTATAATATCAATGGTAATATGTCAAATTAAATTAGCAGACCACTGGCCTGAGGCTGCCTCAGTACGTTGAGTTCCTACATAACCACTACCTAATTTAGTATGCAAACAAATTGAAGCCTAAGTAGGAGTATTTTTTTCTTTTTTTTGGTAACACATAGACGGTTTCAATCAATCACAGTTCAATTTCACACAAAAACAGACAACCAACTTATCAAACCATACCTGCCTGATTTAGACAAAGGCCTAGCTGTGCCCAATCAGATAATTTATTTCCTTTGGTTTCCTTTTCTGCCTATCAGAGATTTCTGCTCACACTCCCGGGTGCAGCTTTCTGCACCACTTCTACTTTGGAGAGCTGCCCAGTTGTTCTTTACTCAATTAACTCTGCTAAAATTAGTTTACCTCAAGTTTTTCTGTTAATAAACATAACATCTATTTTTCACAGAAAGATTTTTATAAATACCATAGACTAATTATGAATGACTAATAAGTGTCTTCCTTTATTAAATGGAGATTTAAAAAATTCTTTTTTTCATTATTTTGGATTAATATGAGAGTACCTATAAAAAAAGTTCTTAATGACCTTGCTAACAATTAAGACATTTGCCCCTGCCTATGGAAGAGATGCATCTATGGTTGATCTTTAAATAATTTTAAAGATTTTATAAGATGATTTATTTTCACTTTTTAATTATTGACAATTAAAATACTAAATGTTTTCTAGAACAGTATCAATCAATCTCATTTATGTTTACATTTACTTTTTTGAGTAGGAAAATGTATCTTTTAGGAAGAACATAGGAAATGGCCTAAAATCCTTAGAATGCTCAGGGGATTTGTCACTACTCATGAAAGTTAAATAATTATCAGAATCCTGGTGTAAACTGCTCATAACTGTTCTCTTTGTGACTTTCCTCTTGGCTCTCTCATACCCACATAGCTCTCGAACTCAAACACATCCAAGTTTGTTCCAGAATATACAATGAGATGCTGTAAAGTGTTATCTGCCCCACCTAAACTAAAACACATCCAGAGTTTAATACATTGGTGGTGTGTTTAAAGCAGTAGAAGTGGGGAGGGCTGTGGATATGGTCAGACCTGAGTTTCTTTTTTTTACCTAGTTACTTACTGGCAATGTGACTGTGAGCAAGTAACCTCTCTGAGCCTCAGTTTCCTCTTGTGTAAGAATGAGGATTATAGCACTTACTGCCTCATGCCTTAGAGGTTGAATGAAATAGTGTCATAATTTATTTTATGCAGTGCTATTTACTGAGGGCCTGCCTCGTGCCTAATGATGTTCTAGGTTCTTGTGAGATTTGGTAGATCTCATGGAGATTCGGGTTTAATTTATTACATAACCTATTACCGTAGCTCATAGGTTACCATTATATGTTAGACATGCTTAGTACTTTGTGTCCTTAGAGGGATAGTGTTTCCATATCTGAGTGCTCAGTGCTGTAATTTGTCTGTTTCTCTGAGAAGGCAAACAAAATTAAGCTTCAATAGATACTTAGGAGAATAAAATCACTCATCTGTTTAGGAGGATTACAAATAAAACAACAAAAAATCCACCTGATCTGAACTTGGTGTTCTGCATTTGACACGGATAGTATATAAGTTACATACGATGTGATATCACTAATTGTTAAGAAATAGGAGAAATTAGAAGGGCAAAAAAGTGCACAGAGTTAAATGCAAGCAGTAGATTACCTAGTGACCCTCTTTCCTCTCCCTCCAATCTCCCTGTCCCACAAAGTCTTCATTGATGAGAGTTATACTGTTTGTGGTGGTTTCCTCGTGGCTATTATGGTAGCCTTAAATTAGTTGAAATGATAATTTTGAAACAAATCTGATGAACATCTTTACTTATAAGATTAATTACACTCAAATCATAACCAGATGGTATTTTAAAATTTGACCGAGTTGATACATTGGCAGCAGGAGTGGAGTGAAATATATCTGAGTGCTGGAGCCATCATAAAAGATTTAGGGTGTCACTCTGACTAAAAATGAGAGATGCCAAATGATACGAAACTCCAAGGAGAAATTTCAGAGAAAGGGTGAGATAGGGAGGTGTTGGAAGAAAAGGCATGCAGATGCTCACCTTGGCTATTTCCCACAAAACACAACCAAAAAAGAAGCCACAAACCAATGTATGAGTTTAAGGCAGATGTAGGTGTTGGAAACCACCCCCAGGAATTTGAGAAGAAAAGACCAGAGATGATTTCTTGTTACTTGAGAAAAGAAACATATTTCTAAGAAACAGGAAGAAAAAAAAGAATTCCAGGACAAGCTAATGAAGGAATAAAACATTGAACTACGTTCTTTGGCTTGTATTTCTTTCTTTAGTGTTTGAACTAATAGAGACTGATTTTAAGTGAAGGCACAAAGGCAGGAAAAGTAAATAGGGTAGATTTAAAATATAATTATTAATATTATATTGGATATTGCTCTTTGCAGTTTTGCTTGCCATTATATTTTACATCATTCTATGCACAGCCATGCTTCTATGTAGATTAGCATGTAGAACAATCCGGAAATTTTGATGCTAAAAGAACCACAGCCATCACCAGTTTCAAAGCTCTCATTTCATGGTAGAGAAGGGATGTTCAGTGAAGTGAGTTTAGTTGTTCCAAGGTCACCCAGCAGAAAGTGGCAGGTTGGGAGAGTGAATTTCTTGACACGTACTCTTGGGTTCTGTTGGCAAAATTATTTTGCTTCACGTTGTTTATCCTGTGGTTCAACTGCTAGAAATGTCAAACATCTAGAAATTTATGTTTTCTTAGAAAAACATGTTTCATTAAGAATTTCAAAGGAGGCTGTAATCCTAGCACTCTGGGAGGCTGAGGAAGGTGGATTGCTTGAGCTCATGAGTTTGAGGCCAGCCTGAACAAGCATGAAAGCCCCATCTCTACTAAAAACAGAAAAACTAGGGGGGTGGGGGGGGCATGGTGGCACAGACCTGTAGTTCCAGCTAGGATTGCTCCAGCCCAAGGGTTTGAGGTTGCTGTGAGCTATGGGGTCACCACACTTTACCCAGGGCGACAGAGTGAGACTCAGTCTCAAAAAAAAAATAATAATAATAATTTTAAAGGAATTAGCAGAGAACTGCACATCTCAGCGTTTGAAGTACATCTATTGTGAATAATGCCATTTTACTTTTTGCGTTTATTTTCCATACTTTCTTTTGATTTATTTGGTTCTTGGATTTTTAAATCAGCTTTCATAATTTATTTTAACAACCTCAACTTTCTTTTCACATTCTCCATCTTTACCACTTTATTTTGTATAATCTAGTGTTCTTTCTTAATTTAAATATTTAATTTTTAAAAAATCTTTTTTTTTTTCCCAGAACATCCAGGATATTTTTATTTCATCTATACAAAAGAAATATTTAAAGGAACTCTTTGAATATTATTGTTTTCCTTCTAGCAATTTAATATTTTAGGTCTTAAAGTGATGAGAAGAACAGAAATACTCAGCTTCTCTTTTGTGTCTAGCTAGCTCACTATCAAATATAATAATTTTTTTTAATTAAATCATAGCTATGTACATTGGTATGATCATGGGGCATCATACACTAGTTTCACAGACCAGTTGACACATTTATATCACACTGGTTAACATAGCCTTCCTGGCAATTTCACAGTTATTGTGTTGAGAC
>CAUYPK010116220.1:0-14677 GCA_963574355.1 Loris lydekkerianus | reverse complement strand
GGGGGGGGGGGGGGGGGGGGGGGGGGGGTGGGGGGGGGGGGTGGGGGTGTGGATGGGGCGGGGCTGTGAAGAAGTAAGATATTTGTATTTAAATAAAATTGATCTTAATTTTGTGTTTTGTTTTTTGTTTTGTTTTTAATTGTTGTTTTTAAAACAAATGAATTTAAATTGGTTTTAATTTTGTGTATTTTATAAAAAAAAAAAAAAAAAAAAAAAAAAAAAAAAAAAAAAAAAAATCGGCTCTTCTGAGCATTTAAAAATATTTATTGATTTAATAATTCTTGTGGCTTAGTTCGAATACTGTCTGTCAATTTAAATAGAGGTTTAGAATATTTTAAATGGCTATTTAAAAATGTTAAATGTGCTTCAAAATAGTGCCATAAATTAGATTCACCTGTGCATAGTTAAGTGATGGATGCTCAGAGGTATCTATTCTAAACATTTAAATGTCTTACTTAATGCTGCTTTTCCAAAAGAAAAAACAACACATTAAATGGGCAATCAAAATATTTTTAAAACAGGAAAAGTAATGAATACTAACTTTGTGACTACACTGGGAGCATTTGAAGTTTACAAAGATACACACTGAAAAGTCTCATATACTTTAAATATTTGGATAACAGATGACTAGGAGTTAAGGATTTTCAAAGGGTTCAACAGATTCCAAAACCTCAAAGTGGAAGCAGTCTTCTTTCAAACTTTGGGAACAGTAAACTTCATCCTACAAAGTCCATAAATGTCCTTACTTTTTTTGCATTATTATTATTATTGCACAATAAAAAAACAGAAATATAAATAAATGTCCTGAATGTTTGAATGCATCAGATTTCCAATAGTCTTAAAAAAAATCACAATTTGCATTTTCATATTATGTTTATTTTTAGCTGTTTAACATTCAAAATAATAACTTAGGCAATTATAATGATTTATTTCAATATTAATGACTGCTTTGTGTTTAATCTGTATTCCACTGCTGGACTTCATGGTAAATGAATTTTTAATCAAATGCCATAATTTCATTTAATCAAAATAATTCTTAAATATTATTAAAATCAAATATAATATTTAAGCTGTCAATACTTGACTACTATATTTTTGTTTTCTATTGTGAAGGAGTTTATTAATAGATAAGTCTATGCAAATAATGCAAATTATTAAGTAAAGATTCATTTATTCATGGCTCCCTTGTGACTTACGGAATTAGCACTTGTACTGGCCTGGTTGTTGATTATTTCTTTCTGGAAAAGCTTTCTTACTATATTATTAATATCTTTATGAGGTGTTAATTCCTAGGTTTCTAAAAATTTACTATTAAACCTGAGATTCCCTTAGTTACCACTGTATAAAAGTTTTAGCTAGGATACCATTTAGAAAAGAAAGAGAGAAAGAGAAAAGTACATCCTAAGTGGAATGGAGAATCTAAGGCCTCTCTGGACACTGGGCTTAACACCGGATAGAGACCCAATGAGCTGAGAAGTGTCTCTCAGTGGAGGAGAACTTAGGTTTACTGCGTCACTCAGAATTACAGGGCAGATGAAAGTTGGCAGGAGAAAACAGTTTGGATATTCATGAAGTAGGAAATGGATACTTGCCAAACTGGACATGGTGTCTCTGAAATTAAAAGATATCTTTTAATCTCATTTAAGAAATACCTAGAAACTGTACCAAAAATCATATGAGGAGCCTTTATAGTACTTACGTATTTTAAGTGGTTACACAAGGTTTCAGCAGCTATCCAAATTGGTATAATGCCTTTTCTTATTGACATAATTTAATTATATTTATACCACAATAAAGCAAATCAACTGAAAACAGTATTCTTTAAAATATATTGCTCAAGAAACACTTTATATCAGCTTTTAGTTTGTCCTTTCTTTTATTGGGTGAGGGGTTCTTTTTAAACAAATGTCAAATGTAAAAATGAAGCACATTTTGATTTTGGGTGAAATATTCACATAGATTGGAAGACATGCAAAATGGGCACAGAGGCTATAGGGGAGAGATTGTTAGTTCAAAGGATGTGGACAGATTCCAGTCAAAATGTGGGATGAAACATATCAAAAGTCAGTTCAAGAAAACAAAAAATGCCCCTCTTTTAAAACATCTTAATGGTTGGCATCAAAATGTAAAACTTAACATTCTTTCTTTAAAAAAAAAATGTATAATTTATGTGTAAACAACAAGCAAGAAGACAAAACACATCAAAAACGGGAATTAAAAACAACTCTTCAAAAAAAGACAAGAAGTAAAAAAATAGGAAGGGGTGGAAAAAGTGATTGAGGCTCTTGTCATGCAAATAGATTGGGTGGAAAAAAATACCTTCGTCTTCAGCACCGTCATTATCACCTAAATCATCTGTCTGTTTCTTTGTAAGGGGACCTAGGATTGAGAACGGAGAAATAGAGGGGAAAAAAAAGACAATTCAAGAATAAACAAGACTGAGGGGAAAAAAATAAATATAAATACTAAAATTCTCAAGGACATTTCCAAAAAGAATGGGGAAATGGTTGTCACAATTGATCATCTATTATGTTTAAGAAAAAAAAAATCCCTTTCCCCAAAATATCTCACAGAAGATTTGGTTTGTGAATAAATCCAGCATAAAAAAATACATTATGTTTTTAAAACTTGAGTCATAATAAAAGGAAATGATTTTTTTAATACCCATTTCATACAAAAAAAGGAAACAGTTCTATTAGTTGAAAGAACTTATTAGTAATTTATTCAGTGTCTTTTCTAAATTGGTGACAACAAGAAAGAAAGAAGGTCCAACTCATTCTTTTATGTGGGACAATATAACAACATTAGAGAAAACAGAGATATTAACATTTTGGGGTTGTTTTCTTTTTTCTTCTGTTTTTCGTAAGAGCATTAACACTTGGTTTTTGCACATTAAGTGATACATTTTTTAAAACTGTGACTTTTTAAAATTACTTGTCATTACACAAATATTTCCCCATGTGTTTTCATTCCAATATTAGCTGTGAATTTAAGACATTTGCAGCCTGCATGATACATCAACAGATAATCTCATTACTTGGCAGAGCAAAGGTACCATCAGTAAAAGTTAGTGTTTAGCTATTAAAGTAGTTATGAAGTCAGGGCTTATATTTCATAATCAATTTAGTACCATAATGGAATTATGTCTTACTGTAGTTTCATGCCCAGTATAGTTATTTATAATAGGATTTTGTTTCAGGAGAATAATTGTATTAAAACACTGTGAATGTTTAATACATTTTTTTTATACTTAACAATGCTAATTTACTAGAATAAAGGACCACACCAAAGGGGAAGTCAAAGGCCATCTGAAAGTAATTTTAAGTGTCACATAATTGACATACCAGCACACAAAAAAGCTAGTGAAGCCCACATTCTTTTTTGTTTGTTTCCACAACCATTTAACTTGTATGACATTTCATAATACTCATGCAAAAAGCAATCACTATGCACACACAACACTGAAGTTAAAAGACAGCCAACCACATAGCAGTAAGCAAGGTAATTTTATCATGCATAAAATAACAGTTGAAGCAAAAAGAAGATAAAAAAGACTGAAAGTCATGTGTTGATATCAAGAACAAATAGTAGAGATGCAGGCATTAACTCTAAGAATATTTCATAGGGAAGGATTGATAAACACTTTGAGAAAGACTTCTAAGTCTTTTCAGAGATTACTGTGCATTATATTTGTAATTCAAAACTGAACCTGCTATTATTAATCCTCGAAGAATGCAAAATACCATCCCAGAAAACAGAAGGGAAAAAGAGTTATATAACACAATTATGTTTCATCAGTTCTGAGAGATAGCCTTGCAAAATAATAATAACTGGTAAAGATTAAAAGATTGGCAAAGCAAAAATTAATGTAATTGACAACCTGAATTGTAAGGGCATAGTGTCAAGGTCATTCCAAATATAGACAGGGAAACTGTACACAATGAATTAAGTAATAATCAATTATTCCATTAAGGGAAAACCTAAATAAAGCAATAATTTATATTAATTGCACTTAGTTACAGGTTCACAGACATCTGCATTTCTTTACTATCACCCCGTTTAACTGCAAAATGTACCTACAGAATTATTTAATGTTAATGCAACAATGTTGCTACATTTCTGAAAAGTTTATATATTTTTAACTTAAATTTTTTAAAATTCCTGGATCAAAACACAATAGTTGAAATAGTTCCAATTTCAAAACATCATTGAAAATACTAGATTACAAAAATTATATTTTCAAGTTTTTTATTTTTCTATAATTATCTAAAGCTACAAATATATACTTTTTTACATTTTTATTTTCTAGGATGCTATATGAACATTATAGTTTTATTTATTGATTAGTGACACATAGTATGTGCAGTGGTATCTTTGCTGGCAAAACCCCATCTATTATACTTTCCAATTTGTGTTAAATTACTTAATTTGCTTAAATCTTGGTTATATTAAGGAACCACTACTGTAAGATCAAACATTTTTTCTGAATCATTAATTTGCTAAAATTTGAAGCACATATTAAATGCATCACAATTAAATTACTGTTTATTATGTTCAGGATCCTATCAGATGTCTTTCTTGGATGATTCAGATGAAATCAGATAGAAAGTGTCTTTCTTTCCCCTCCTATGCTACCCAAGGCAATTTACATGATTTCCATGGGAAATCATTCAGCTTCTATAGCTACTAAGCCAGAGGTTTTACATACTTTTCATTCAGACAGAATTGCTAGTTCTTGGGCCTACAAGTGATATAGGAGTAAGAAATTTTTAATTAAAATATAACCTACCACTTTTTTGCATGTGGGACATAGTTCTTAGTTGCCATTTGATAGCAGAAGAAGAGAAGTAATGGAAATGATATTGTACTTGCAGAGAGATTTTCCTTGGATGGATGTTTGATTAACCCAAGTTTACGTTACTGTTGTTACTATCACCTTTCTTTCTTAGGAAACTGTGCGCCTCTCAACTGATATGGGATAATGATTGCATAAAAACACCACACAGGACATCTTGTACAGTAATAAATATGATGAATCAGGTGCAGATATTGCTTCAACATTATAAATACAGGGGCACATCATTATCCCAGAGGAGGATTAAATCATGTTCTTCCAATAAGTTTCACCTATTGATACTAAATAAAACCTTATTGTTAGGTGACATTAAATTGTTCCTATGATGTAGACTACAGCAATGTTTTAGTAATTCCAGTATAACAGGATATTTTTTAACATGAATTTTTTACACATCTGATTTTTGAAGGTTCCCTGGAAAGAAGGGGGTTAGTAACAATTTTTGGCAAAGCAGATTATAAGAAGAAAGAAAATAGATTTCCTTTATCTCTATGCCTAAAGGCACTGAGAATAAATATCTGAGAGGGTCTGGGTTGCAAATTGAGAAACTCAACATTAGTTTCTCTGAGGAAGCCTCAGTTGGGTAAACATAGGCTTGTGGGTTTCAGAAGCAGCTCCTGCCTCATTTCAAGGTTCCTTCTTCCCATGCTAGAATTAAAGCGCCCTGAGCTGCCTTCTTCTCCTAGGCCACTCTGGCTCATTTTTTCTTTATTTTAAACTGTTACAATTGATGTAATTACTGACATTAAAACATTTTAAGTAGAAAGAAATATTGTAAGAGGTAATTGGCAATAACTTTTTCATGAAGAGTAGATAATCACATTTTAGGGAGCACATATTTCCTAAGTAGAGCAGCGTCATTTCCCCAATGAGTAAAACATTTATCCTTCAAACAGAAATAACAATTATTAACAACAATCCCACTACAGCTTATGTTTCTCTTAAACAACAAATATTGCATTTTTCAATACCAGCAAGTTTAAAATGGGTTTCTCAGAGCACCAAAATGTAAAGCAAATGAGACCACTAAACCCGAATGTAGAAGTGATTTATTCTACCTTGAAACTCCATTGGGTCTGTCGTCCCTGAGGAACACACACATAACTCTCATTAGAGTTAATGGGAAAGGAGACCTCCTGTCACCTTGAAAGGGAGTCAGAGTAAGTACTGTATTTTATATCTCAAAGGCCATAAATAGATTCCGTGGTGAAGCAACAGGACTAAGCAAGGTAAAGGGAACTCCTCACCATGAACTTTGAACTCATTTAATTCCAAAATAGTTCTTGTAAAATTAACATGATAATAATTCCAAGCCTGGGCCTTCAGTGGCAGAGCTGGGCTACATTCCTATATTTCAGATCTGACCACAGAGCCTTTTACTTTTTAAAAAGGACGCAAACTGTCAGCATTTCTCCGTAGTTAACTAGAGAATAATTAGAAGCTCTGAAATAATTACCATACACCCATATTAATGCTGCTTTTTATCATTCTCTTTGATGAAGGGCTAGTATACGTTAGGTAGCAAATACATTAGAACTGATTATAAATTCCTTCATTACAGGTTCAATTCAGCAGAAATTACTCAGACTTCATGTCACATGTGTGTACAAAAGGCAAGCAGGCTGGAAGTATTATTAGTTCCTGACTTAGAAAAGCTGGCTGTGAAAGATTTGTCCTTCTCTAGGGAACAAGCCTCTGAGTTTTTCAGGATTATTTAGAGTTTCTGGCTCCAGCAGTCCCACCATGGCAGATGGAAAGCGCTGGCCAGGGATCTCGTCCTCTTTCTGTGGCCTCCGACCCAGCAGCCTTTGAGGTAGACTGACTATAAAGCATCCCTCAGGCCATTTCTACAGAGTGAGAGAATTTAAGGATGTTGCCATTGGTGTTCCGGTGTAATTGGAAGCAGGATAAATAAACCTGCTAAGGGATGTATTGTCTGAGGACAAAATTTAGCTTATGAAACTTGAATCAAGATGTGAACAATCTAAGTGTATTCCATACACCAGAATTCAATGCATTTTAAGTGATAACAGGAGTGTATTATTGTGTTTAATTTTTTAATTGATAATATTAAATAAAATAGAATGATTTAAAAAAAAATTAGGTATTGAGAAGTTGGTGTCATTGCAAAGCTCCTGAATTTTACCCATTGAAACGTAGTTGATTTTATATAACTTCAATGATTATAACCTTTTGAAAATACAGAAATGAGTGAAATAATTTGGAATAATTTTTACTAATTTGATTCTGCTATATTTACTTATGCAATGCCATAAATTTGTTTTTGCTAAAATAAAATTGTTTTTGCTAAAATAAATTTGTTTTTGCTAAAATAAAAATATAATGCAAACCACTGTGATGAGATATTGGAAGTAAACTTTAGAACAATTGATAGTTTTCAAAAGAATCCACATCAGTGCCAGCCTTGGTGGTGGCACTCTGCCATGCATGGCAGGGTGTGGGTCTCGGGCCGTGAGCTGCCTGTTTAGCCTAATGGTTCATATGCACACATGCTGCAGAAGGGACCGACTTTCCAGGGCATGAAAGCAGGAGATAGTCTCTGTTTATCTTTGTGTTAGAAGAACATACCTATGTTATGAACACAAACATAATCCCCCAGATAGTTCTTCAAGGCAGAGCACAGCTAGAAACATGACTTTGGGGTAAAGGAAAATCTTGTGCTAAGTTTTGGAAAGAGGGAAAGAGAAAATTTCTCTGGTCTAGTACATTGAGAAGAGCTCATTTTTATCCAGTTTTTTCTTCATAAAATTACCTTGATTACTACACTTTAAAGTCAAAAGCAATTTCCTCTAGAATAAAAGTGATGGGGGAAAGCACGTAAATAGACAAAACGTAAGCAAAATTGGCTAACCCTCATCTGAGTACCAGCAAGTTTGCACAAGCTCATTTAGTACGATGCTTGTTTGATTTTTTTAAGTGCAGATGCAATATTTCTACAGCACAAATAGTCATAGAATAATGTTTCCTTTTTGTGTGGGGAAATGACTGGCTAGTGCTCTGTGGAGGTCACTGTCCACTGCCCCAACTTCCCATACGTCACCCAGAGTTGTAGCTGGCGTGGAAATAAGGTGAGGCCACTGGAGCTACAGATGCCCTGCTCCTGTGTCAGCGCTGTGTGTCACACGGGGCGCTCAGGATACATGGTGGGCAAAAGACTCAGGCAGCTGCCCTCAAGAAGTACATGTTAGAGAAGAATCATTTAACAAATAATTGCACATGTAGCTATACTTACTCTTTGTGCTAAGTGTCAAGAGAGAATAGTCTTTGCTTTATGAGATCTTATAGGAGGTGACCTAACCAGGCCTGCAGGTGTCGGATGAATAGGTGAGATGTGCCCGGGGGCTGCACCAAGAGTGGACCAGAAGCAGGTCAAAGGATGGACCTGAGCATGCAGGGGGGAAAGGAGATTTCAATCGGGAAAAGTGGCGTGTAGAAAGGCCTCACTGTGAGAGGGAGCCTGGAGGTCAGTGTGGCTTGCATACAGGGAGTAACAGAGAGGGTGGACGAGTCCGAGGTCAGTGTGGCTTGTATATAGGGAGTCCCAGACGCAGTAGCTCGTTCAGCCTGAGGAATTTTGTCTTTGTCCTGAAAGCAATGGGAAGCCATTTGCAGGATTTAAGCACACACTGATGAACTCTGCCCTATCTGAATCTTAAACAGAAAAATCAGGAAGAGGCAAAGCCACTGTCAGAAATACAGCAGGGAATGTTTCATGTAGAGGCCTCTTCTGTTCTCATCAGACAAGTGTCGCTTCATTGGAATAAAATTAGAAGATAGCAAAGGAGCCTCGAAGGTCCTATTCCATTTCTGTTTGTAAATAAAGGAGTATCACCAAGAAACAAAATCCAAGACTCCTACACTCCTAAAATTTTATAAATCTTTTTACAGTTTCTATTAAACATATATTTAAATTTAAATTCATTTTGCCTGAGAATCAACACACTGAGCATTAACATACCCTAACTATCTTGTATTCAGACAAATACGAAATGTTCTACAAGCTGCCTGGGTACCTCCAGCATCTCAGTACAATGGAGATGACCTCATCTTCTCTTCCAACTGAGTTTCACCTGCCAGATAATGTTAGCTGTCAGAGGTAAAAATCTTTCCATTGTTTCCAAACTCTAAGTCTAGAAATGTTTACCCGTTTCTTCTCTCTCCCCCTGAGCTCAGTAAGTTTGCACTTTCATTCCTGTCTCTCCCAGCACTTCCTTTTGTTAACGCAGTCAGTGGTCATCATTCCCGCATGACTGAATCCTGGCAGAAGCCTGGGATGTTCCTGGGATCCTTCCTGCTCCAGACTCTCTCAATCTATTTTTGTATTCCATAGGTTTCTGATGTTGTAGGAACTAACAGCAGCAAACCCAAGGGGGGAAAAAAAAAGATTTAATCACTGTAAATTAACGTCAGCTAAAATGTACACACATTCAATTTCTTCTAAGGCTAAAATTGCGAGCACTCTAAAGGACCAGGAACTTAGAAGCCTTAACTGTCTTACTTAGATGTGGAGGATCTTGCACTGTGAGTTTTAAAATAGCTATAACAAGACAGATGAAAACTAAATATGGCTTAACACTAGTTTTGATGTTTTAGAAATTCATGACCAAAAATAAGATATTTTATATTCCAAATGGAAACTAGTAATTTAAAATACATTTTTAAAGTGCTGTGCAGATTAACGTTCCCTAAACATGACTTTCACTGCTGTTTAAAGGTCTTTACTATCTCCTGATTCCTCTTGTCTTATACCAAATGCACCAACTCAACCCACAAGACCCTCCTTACTATTTCCAGATTTAATCTCTAAGTCTCCCTACTTTCCAACATGCCTCTGCTGCACAATAAAGTTATCTCATATTCACATCCTGTGAGTTTTATTCCATATAGCTGTTTCCTTAAAGTTCTATTATAATCAACTCAGCTTGGAAAGGGGAAAAGGTGTTAACATAGACATGGGAAATCTCCTGTAGAATAACAAGAAAAACTGGGAAAACATAGGAGTGTCACTGCGTGTCATGCAGTGTCACTGTGAGACATGCCAAAATCCTCTTCAGAAGATGAATGAGAAAGGTGTTTCTGTACTGTTTAGCAAGACCTGACTAGGAAAACACTTTCATTCCTCAGCATTACCAAGTTTTATCTTCATAAGGGGGATAATGAAGGAGTAATTGTGAAGGTTCTATTTTCTGAGTGGATCTCAGTGGAAACAGGCCGCTGAAGGACTAGCCTTCTGACATCACATGTGTCACCCTTGACAGATCTGGCTCCCCTCCTCCCTAAAGTCCTCTGACCCTGCCCCCATCCCTGGAAGCCCAGCGCCCAGCTCTCGTGCTGCCACATGTGAGTTATCAGGCTAGTGGCTGTCAGGGGACAGATTTCTGTGCTGCTCTCTTGTCCCCACTCAGCTCATTACCTCACCTGACACTTAAATAGTAAAGGTCAACCTGTGAACCCACTGCTTCTGTGCCCAGACAACAGGACAGGAGAGCTACAGGCACCCTACTGAGTGGCCACCAAAGCCCCTCACTTCACAGAAAAGAGTAGAGTATTTAGCTGATTTCACCCAGGCTCACGGCTAGTTAAAGGCAGCTCTAGGTGTAGACCTCGGGTTTCCTATCAGCCTGGTTGCCTCCTTTACAATAAGCCATACAGCAGTGAGCACTAACAGAGAAAAGAAAAAAACTGAGACCAGGAGAGTTTACATAGCATGGGTCTGTTTTAAACAAACCATACTATATTACAACTAGAAAGCCTTTAGTATTTCCCTAAGCAACATTGCATTTAGATGCAATTGAGGTTAACATTTAAACAAGAAGAAATATTACTGAAGTGTTTTTAAAGAAAGAAGGGGAAAAGCCCCAAAAAACATGGATTTGGAAGAACCAAAGATCATACAATTCGAACTGAATAAGTAATATCAGTTAAATGGAATTATTTCTCAGTAGTGTATGTTACTAAACTGAGTGATGTGTGGATAATTAAAGCTTCGAAAAATTAAATAATCAACTAGACCTAAAAGGAGGACAAGAATGGCTAGAGTGAGTGGATGGCCCCATGGGGTGATGACAGTGAGACGCTCTGCACAGGCTGGCGAGTAACTACTGTGCGGCACGGCCGGGGTCCTACTCCAGCTCCCACGGTGTTTTGGCTGGGGGTCCTGTCCCAGGATGCTCTGACTGTAGCATGACTAAGAAAACGAAGGGTTACTGTTCAACATAGCAGTGTCACACCAGCCACAGTGCTACTTGCTGATATTCTTTCTAACTACTGTAGACAAGGTGTATTTTTAATTTCACCTTTGGATTATTCTCGAAGACATTTACAAAACTCTATGACTCCAAAATGTACTTCCTAAAATATGTGTTAATACTACTTGGTATTTTGTCTGTGTTGCAATAGATTTGGAGATAGACATCTATAGGTTTGGATGTTGGGCTTCTGTGTGTTAGAGTGTAAATTCTAACTTTTTTTAATCTCATAGAATCTCAGGAAACAATACAATCCTCTCTGAAAAATATTGCTATAATAATTAAAAGTGACTACTACAGGTCTTGGCATAGGAATTTTAGTTAAATATCAGTGCACTCACAACCATACACACACGTATACCTCCCAGCATAATATGCACCAGAAAAGAAGTCTTTAGAATTAGGTTGTCTCACTCAGCTGCCCATTGCTGTATGACCTTGACAGTTGTCTTACCCTGTCTACTACCAATGTCTTTAAATGTGAGTGGAATTATATCTGAATAATCAACTACCATAGGGATTCCAGGTCCTGGGTATAGAATGCCTGGTATGGTGGATCTATAACAAGAGAACAGTGATAATAATGGTGATTATTACTGAATTGCAGATGAGTAAGGAGGCATCTAGGGCTCAGAAAGATGATGGATTTGTTGAATATCTTCTGTTCAGTAAGTGGAGGAGCCAGGACATGGACTCCATCTTGTATTGTTCTGGAATTCATACGCTCAGGACTATTCTGTGCTACCACAGGATATCACAAAAATATTTTTTCAGTATTTCTTCAGTACACAGAGTAGCTGTTAAAATCTGAGAATGCCTCGTGGTACTCATACACACAGTGTGAGAGACTTGCCCACAGAGAGCAAGCTCCGTTGCTTATTATTACATGGCATGAGGGACATTAAAATGATGAAGAAAAAATAAATGGAGCAGTTTGAAACATAAGTGGGAAGTGGAGGGCAAGACGTGCTGGGTTGTTCTTCTATGGCATAAGGAAAGAAAGTCAAGGTTGACAAGACCGGGTTATAAACAAACAAACAAACAAACAAAAACATAAGCAGCCCCCGTGTCTGCAGGAAAATGACTGAACTGACTGCTCTGTCCCAAGGACGCAGAGAAAGGAGACCAGGCTTAGCCATGGGAAGGGAGGTCTGTTCAAATGGAGAACTGCAGCTCTGAACACTAGTCTGTTGCTTTTCCCCAGAAGGGGACAAAGTGGACTCCACAGATTCTATGGCCAGCCTGGGAAGCTGTGAGCCGGCTGCTCCCCCAGGCCTCAGAGGACTGAGCAGAATGAGCTGGCTCAGCTCAGAGTCCAGGACATTCACACCGTGCTCGGCTTCCAGTTGGAGCTCTGCCTTTCACTAGGTGACAACCTGTAGGACACTGTTCAAGTCACTGCATGCCTCTGAGTCTTCAATTCCTCAGCTGCAGAAAGAAAGACACAGTATCTTCTAACCAGTTTGGGAAATTGTTGTAGGAGCGAGTAAGATGGTATTTGTGAAAGCACTTCAAAAGGCCTCCACCTGTGATGTAGAGGTTTATATAATTAAACTTAATATATTAAGTGAGCTGGAAAGAGTAGGGTACATGAGTACATGGAAAGAGTACTGACAAAGGGCTGACGGCATCACATGTTCAAAATAAGAATATTTATATTATCTTAAAGAAAAAAGTACATATAGACTTTAAAATTTATTAATCAAAATAATTTCTCTTTTGAATGTGCCTGTTAGTAAATAGTAATTCAAGTTCTGGAATCAGAGTTCTGTGTGTGTGTGTGTGAGACAGTTTCACGTGTTGCCCAGGCTAAAGTGCCCACGCCTAGCTCACAGCAACCTCACACTCCTGGGCTCAAGAGCCTAGGCCTGATAATACAGGTAGCCTCCACAATGCTACGCTAATTTTTTCTATTTTTAGTAGAGATGGGGTTTAGCTCTTGCTCAGGATGGTCTCCAACTCCTGAGCTCAAGGGATCCCCCTGTGCCCAGCCTCTAGAAATTTTCCACCCAGAATCCACCACTCCACCTATTGCTAGACTTTTGGCAAGTCACTTAATAACCCTGGTCCTTGATTTATTCATGAGAAATTGGGAATAGAAATGCTTTGGGTCAATGTCAGAGGATTTTTTATAAGATTAAAGGCAGCAGTAATATATGTATAGCTCTTAGAACCGACTCTGATATATGTTATGGACAACATAAATATTAAGAATTATTACTAAAAAACAGAAAATTAAGACCTAAAAAATAATTATTGACAGAAAAATTTCAGGAGAAAAATAAGTATTTCGTGGTGTTTTTAAAAAAGTGAAGGTTCTAAATATATTTAATAACAGATTCTCATCAAATTACTACCTATATACTCGAGTATAAGCCAAGTTTTTTCGGCACAAAATTTGTGCCAAAAAACCCGAACTCGGCACAAATTTTGTGCCAAAAAAACTCGGCTTATACTCAAGTATATACGGTATTTGTTATTTAGTTGTTATAGATTTGAAATTATCATCAAGTGAGGACAAAAATAAATACCTTTTGGTGCAAAATGTCAAATTCAATTTATACCATTAAGACAAAAACATAGAAAATTTAAAAGCAAAGTTATAGCAATTCTTTATTTCCATTTATCATTATACACCTTAGGGAAAGAGTGAGCAGGTTTAGGACAAGCAGCATTTCTAAAATTTTATCCAGTTAAAATGCCAAAATGTCTGTGGAGAGGTAAGAATGATATTCTGAATAAAACTGTACTTTGAAATGATTTGACTATTAAAATATTTTTTGCTAATTTTATTACTTATTAACCTGTACTTCTACATCTATTTTCATAATTTGTGACAACGTTTGAAAGATGTTTACCAGCAGTGGAAGAAGCAACTGCTTGAGGAGGGTCCCACTCACGAGGCCTCTTTGAGACGCTCAGCCTCAAAGCGTCTCCTGCAGAAAGCACGGTTCCTGAAAGCTCACCTTCTGCCATGTGTGTGGGAACCCACGAGCAAAATTAAGGTGTTTGATCTTAAAAATATAAACATGTCATCTTACAAGAGTCTTATGTAAGCACTTAATGGTTGCTGGATTACAGAAATCAATCTGGGGTAAGAGGCTCCATGCTTTATTGATTTCTTTCACTCACATTTTCGTTCTTTCCTTTAAGCTATTAAACAGCCTCAATTCAAGCTATTTTTGTGAGATACCCAGAATAATATTTATCAAAGATCACATCATATTTAATACTAATATTTAGCCATTGGCAGACAAAATGGCTTAAGAAAAATATCCTTACTAATATAAATGTTTTCCATCCAGTATGCAGTATCTATACAATGAAAGTATATTTTTAAAAACATACGGAAATCACATTTGATTTCATGAAGTATTGGGTTGTTTCACAAGTTTTGTCCGTTTTAATGTCATGTGTTTTTGTAGCTCCATATCTCAATAAATATTTATTCTACTGTGTCGTGGTATATACTGATCGATGGAGAATTTTGTACTCTATACATTGATGCTGTTAATTTTTTTCTACTTTTAATTTTTTTTATTCTTTTCAGCCT
>CAUYPK010116216.1:0-85898 GCA_963574355.1 Loris lydekkerianus | reverse complement strand
TATAATTCTTTTGTTTTCAATTTCATTTAATTCTGCTCTAATTTTGGTTATTTCTTTTCTTCTACTGGGTTTGGGGTTGGAATGTTCTTCCTTTTCCAGTTGCTTGAGATGTCCCATTAAGTTGTTAACTTCCTCTCTTTTCATTCTCTTGAGGTAGGCTTGCAGTGCTATAAATTTCCCTCTTAGGACTGCCTTTGCGGTGTCCCAGAGGTTCTGATAATTCATGTCTTCATTGTCATTTTGTTCCAAAAATTTGGCAATTTCCTTTTTAATCTCATCTATAACCCAGCTGTCATTCAGTATAAGGTTATTTAACATCCAGGTTTTCACATGAGTATGTAGTTTCCTGTTGTTACTGAGTTCAACTTTTATTCCATGGTGGTCCGAGAAGATGCAAGGGATAATTTCTATTCCTTTAAATTTTCTGAGGTTAGACTTGTGACCTAAGATGTGACCAATTTTGGAGTATGTTCCGTGGGCTGATGAGAAGTATGTGTATTCAGTTTTGTTGGGATGAAACGTTCTGTAGATAGCTGTCAAATCCAAATGTTGGATGGTTAGGCTTGAATCTAAAATTTCTTTGCTCAGCTTCTTATTGGAGGATCTATCCAACACTGCCAAAGGAGTATTAAAATCACCAACTATTATGAAGCTGGAGGATATCAAGTTGCTCATGTCTGTTAGAATTTCTGTTATAAATTGAGGTGCATTTTGGTTAGGTGCGTAAATATTAATAATTGAAATCTCATCATATTGGGTATTACCCATAACAAATATGAAGTGACCATTCTTATCTTTCCTTACTTTTGTTGGTTTCAAGCCTATTTTATCTGCAAATAGAATTGCAACACCTGCTTTTTTCTGATTTCCATTTGCCTGCAATATGGTCAACCATTCTTTCTCCCTGAGTCTATATTTATCTTTTAAGTTAAGATGAGATTCTTGTATGCAGCAAATATCTGGCCTGAGATTTTGTATCCAGTCAACCAACCTGTGCCTCTTTAGTGTACAGTTTAAGCCGTTCACATTAATGGAGAATATTGATAAGTCTGGTAAAATTTTGGATATCGAGTTTTTTGAAAGTCCAGTGGACATTTTTAATCCTTTCACCACTGTGGAAGTTGGAGTTTGATCAAAGTTTCTGAGTGAGTTTACGTTTGTGGTAGAGGATTGGGCTGGTCATTATGGAGGATAGGTCTGAGATATCCTGAAGAGCTGGTTTGGTTATAGCAAATTTCTTCAACATATGAATGTCATTAAAGTATTTAATTTCTCCATTATAAATGAAACTCAGTTTAGCTGGATACAGGATCCAGGGTTGAAAGTTATTTTGTTTTAGGCGATTAAAAATCTATGACCACGCTCTTCTGGCTTGAAAAGTTTCAGCAGAGAGATTGGCAGTCCTGCTAATATGCTTACCTTTGTAGGTAATGGATTTCTTACGTCTGGCTGCTTTCAGAATTTTCTCCTTCATATTCACGTTATTGAAGTTAATCATGGTGTGCCTGGGGGTTGTCTTATTCATGTTGAGTCGTGCTGGGATTCTGAAACTGTCTGCTATCTTAATTTCAGAATCTCTTGGCATATCTAGAACATTCTCTTTCATAATTTCATGGAGAACAGGCTCTGTGCCTTGCGAAGCTAGGGATTCCAACGAGGCCAATATTAGCCTTCTTCAAATTATCCCAGAGCTCTCTGAGAGAATGATCTGTTTTTGCTCTCCATTTCTCTTCCTCTTTGAGAGTTTGGGAGTGTTCAAAAGGTTTGTCTTCAATGTCAGAAATCCTTTCTTCTGCTTGCTCCACTCTGTTACTGAGGGCTTCTACTGTATTTTTCAGATCTTTGAGGGCTACAAATTCTTGCTTAAATGTGTCAAAATCTTTGGTGGTTTTGTTTTTAAATTTGTGGAATTCTTGAGATAACTTTTGAATTGTTTCTCGAATTTCTAATTCTAACTTTTAAATTGCTCCTCGAATTTCTAATTCCAACTTTTGAATTGCTCCTCAAATTTCTGATTCCAACTTTTCCTTCATTCTATTAATCTTGTTTGCAATCCAAATTCTGAATTCAATTTCTGACATCTTGGCCAGCTGTTTATGAATGGGATCTTCAGTTACATCTGCCATAACTTTCCTTGGGGGGGGGGGGGTGATCTACTCTTGTTATTCATGTTACCAGTGTTTTTCTGCTGATTCCACCCCATGATTATTTTATACTGTTTGACTAGATGAGTGGATAAAGAAAAGTTGGGTTCAGGGCTCCAGGAGTAGCAATTAACCAGCCCTTTGCCCAAAAGGTTGGACTGGTGTCTGTACCTTTTCACTTGGAGCTTTGCTGAGGACCTGTACAGTGCTACAGCCCGAGAAACTGTGGACCTGCTTGGTTTAGTGGGGCTAAGTGGTTCTGTCTTGTTTTTAGCTGGTCTCTGTCCAACTCTAGTGAAACAGTTACTCTGGGTTGAAGTCTCAGCTGTGGAGAAATACCAGCAATTAAGTCACCCTGCCCCTCACAGGCAATAATTGGAAAAGGAAAATCAAACGTTTCTAGAACCACACACCCAGGGCACCACTTGGATAGTCCTTGGGCAATTCGCTCAGTTCAAAAGGTCCAAGTCAATTGCCTCAGTCAGCACCTGTCTCGGGTGGGAGAGTTTAAAAGGTCTCTGGCAACTAGATAGCAGGTGTCTTCTGACAACTCAAATATGATTTGTTCCAGTGCTCCATGAGGTCAGGAGGACCCATCCAGCAAATAGATTATTCTGGGAAGGTTGATGTCTCCTTCCCACCTTACACCTCTGTCACACCCAGACACTGATAACCCCTCAGGGCTGTGACCCAGTTGCCTCCAATGAGCAGATACTCCAGAGGTTTACACCTGCCTGAATCACAAGGAGATCTATGTTTCCTCAGCCAGACTGCTGCTATCTTCCACCATTCATCGGGGGAGGTGAAGCCTGACAACCTTGCATGCTTGATGGAGGCTGGGGCTGTTCACTCAGTTACAGCCCCACCCCTGATTGATGTTACTGACAGAACAGAACAACTTTGCAGAATTTGTTTCTGTCCTGGCTAAATTTCCCTGCAAAAGAGAAGCTGTTTTGAGTTCACAGAACCTGCACCTCAGGCCCTGTCTTACTGCTGTCCAGTAGTTTGTATTCGCAGCATGGTTAGCTGTCAGTTCTAGCCTCTTGCCCTCCTTTGTCTAGGGTGATGATCCCCTGAGGGCCAAGTGTGTCTTAGGCTCAATAAAGATACACTTAGCCCCACACTGGGAATCACCTCGTGTGCATGTGTTTTCTAGTCCCCGTGCTCCACCTAGGCAGGTACTGCCTCAGGCAAACCCTTTACTCATGGGGCCTGTGTTTCTGTCCCAGATCTGTTCTGCTGGTGGTTGCCACCTAAGAAGATGCCCAGCCTCCTCTGGTTGCCCAGAGAGACAGGAGTGTGACTCCGGAATATCCAGGGGTGAGCCCTATTGTTGCCAAAAATGGCTGCTACTCTGTGCCTTGAGGCACCTCCACTCCTTGTGTGGTTCCCTCTCAGCCAACTGTCCTATCCTTACTCCTGTGCCACAGAATCAGCGCTGACCAGCAGCAGTCTAGGCCCTGTCAACACCTCTTGAGAAAACACCTAAGAATCTGGACTCCTGGGGGACAGGCCTCCAGACCTCACAGTGAGAGTGGAGGGGAGTGCTGGTAGCTCAGAATTGCAGGTAGAGAATATATACAGTTTTATACAGTTTTATGCCTGGCAGGAAAGCCCCGTGGCACCCTAGTAGGGAAAGTATGTCCAGTTTTTAGAGGGTCTCTCCTGTGGAGTATGATGGGAGGACTTTTGAACTCTGCTCTTTTGTTTATGGGGTACTCTGAGCTGTTCTCATGGGGGAGAGGCCTCCCATCCACCTGATGATGGATTTTTTACCTTTTGTTTGTATCTTTGGGGTTGCAGCTCGCCTCAGCAGGGTTGATGTGTGTTCTTCAACCTTCTCTCTTGGCGCAGCTCTAATCCACCAGGTTACTTGCTAAATTTCTGTCCTTTAACTCTCCTTCTGGATGGGAGCCTCTGTGGAAAGCTGGCTTCAGTCAGCCATCTTGTCTCTGCCCCCCCCCCCATCTTGTGTTTTCTTAATGCTAATGTTTGTATATCTATATAAAAGTAGAAAACATTCATCAATTCATGACCAAGAGATCATATACCCTTGGTCTAAACATTTACTCACATTTCCTGTGGCTTATTTTCACAACAATAACCTGTAAAACAAAAGATTTTCTAAGTAGCAGGATTATTATAATCAACATTGCATCAAATCAACCAGGGAAACAAAGCATGTTCAGCTAGCTTCTCTGTATTATTCTAACTTTTTATAAAGCGATTGTGTCATTGTTTAATGATCTCAGCATTTTAAACAAATGTGAGTTTACAAAAATTCTTTCCTGTTTGCTTTTTCAGAGATATGCCAGGAGGAATTCATGTGTTTATGGGCACATACATGCTTTCCTCTTTTTCTTTCTCTTTACTTCTACAATCTCTTGTGTTTATACACAGAACAGTAGAGGCATTTTCTGAAATGTTTAATTTCTTCTATCACCATATTTCATACATTTTCTGAGAAAATAGGATAAGGAACAATGTAAGTAGCAGGAGCTATTTCTTGTTCTATAAATAAATAGAACTAATAGTTTAATTTTGTATAAAAATGAAGAAGAAAAAGTATGGAAAGCAGAATGGTTTTTCCCAGCAAGGACAGCATGTATTATTAGATGTTCTTTTTAAACATTATACAATAGACGTTGGCTACCTGGACACACTTTGGGGATTTCTTCCTTTAAGAAAATAGTTTTGTTAAATATTTATAATTCTTGCAATTTTTCTACTTATGACTAAGTTTCTTCCTTATGTGCTTGTTGTAACAAATATAGGTCTTGTATTTTACATTTTTGAATAGTAATTTGTACTGGGTGGAGATTTTTAGGTTTTAATGCTTTGTCTCATTTGAGCTTTTCTGGGACATGGTCAATGGCCACTGATACTTTACAAAGTAGGCTGAGGCTTAGAGAGAGCAGGTGACTTACCCGGCAGCTCAGCTAGGTCTGAATCCCAAGTGTTCAGACTTCCAACCTTGTAAGCTTTTCCTTATGCCAAATTGCCTCTCCAGGTTCATTTGCTTCCATCTGAAACCCATGACAATTTCTGAAAATCAAACCCGATGTTCCCCCTTTGTATCTGCGCGGGTGGCTTTGGTTAAGATTATCTTAAAATTTTTATTTCTTAATAAACTTTGAATTTCACTATTTATACCCTTTTCAATAATTTGTTTAAAAATATTTGTTAAATATTTAACGTGAGCTAGGTGTTGTTCTAGCTTCTGGATACAACATGGAAAAAAAGGACAATATCTTGGTTCTCAAGGAAGCTGTAATCTGACTGCACAGCTTTTTTGTTGTAGGATGGGTTACCAAATATCATCTTTCTTGGCTTAGCAGGAGGGAAATTTTTGCAGAACAGCATTTTTGGGGATTTGTAATTTATATATCTGAGGTCGTTGAGTTGACTTGGTCAATGGTTCAGGTCAGTGGTTCAGGTCAGGTCAACCTGGTGGTCATGACTCCTTTGTAGCAATGAAAACACATCCTGCATATCAAATATTTACATTATGATTCATAACAATGCAAAAATTACAGTTATGAAGTAGCAACGAAAATAATTTTATGGTTGGGGGTCACCACAACATGAGGCACTGTATTAAAGGGTCATGGCATTTTGAGAACCACTGGTTCAGCTTATGCTCCCTTATCAGTTTTCTAAAATGACATACAATTTCAATAGTTGGGACATGGCACCAGTGATCATCTTTATAATTTATTTTCAACAATTCACAATGTGATGGTATTGCATTTGAAAAAATCCAGGACCAGGTGTGGAAGGTCTTTTTAAAGAAACCACATGAAAACCATTTCCATTTCCTGCTAAATCAAGAAGTTATACTCATAAAATATCATCTAACAATAGGTAATATTTATTGAGCATCTAGTTTGGGGAGAATGTTTTGCAAGAACCATTTCCTATAATTCCTACTGGAAGGCATTATCATCATCATTCCTATTTTTAAATCGAGGAACGGAGCCTTAGAGTGAAAGTTTAAAAAATTTATCTAGGAAATGTCAAAGATGTAATATGAGGATAGGATATCTAATTCCTTAGTTTTTGTTGTAACCATTTTGCGGTACTCTTCATCCTAAAAGATGCCTGAAACCTAGTTTTATCAACTAGGTAAAGGTTAGCCATGTGTGGTAGCTCTGATTTTCCCAAGAAACTTAAGCCCAAGAGTTTGAGGTTGCTGTGAGCTATGATGCCACGGCACTCTACCTAGGGTGACATACTAAGACTCAGTCTCAAAAAAAAAGAAAAGAAAAGAAAATATGGAGACATCTGATATTCATCATCACCTTCGGACATTTCTAATAAACAGAAATGTGAGAGAAAAAAAAAAAAGAAACTTGGAAAAGGGAAGAGAGAGCAAGCAACGTCGATGCATGGCTGGGAATTCCCTCCTTTTTTTGTTTTTACAATTGTAATATCTTTCTATGGACTACCACTTTAGGAAGTTTTCCAAAAGATGGGAGAGATCCATTGAAAAATTCTGAAAACTGAAAACAAATGCATATTTTGAAATTTCCATCTATTTATTGCAGAAGAACTGCGACTGATATAGCACAAGAGAAAACGACTGCATTTGTAAGTTTTCATAATTACACATGGCTAATACATCTTTTCTTTTTGTGATGACTAGTTTTTTTGTTTGTTTGTTTTTTTTTAGAGACAGAGTTTCACTTTATTGCCATCAGTAGAGTGCCATGATGTCACAGGACTTCAGCAACCTCCAGCTCTTGGGCATATGCGATTCTCCTGCCTCAGCCTCCTGAGCAGCTGGAACTACAGGCGCCCGGCACAACACCCAGCTATTTTTTTATTGTAGTTTGGCCGGGGCTGGGTTTGAACCTGCCACCCTTGGTATATGGGGCTGGCGCCCTACTCACTGAGCCACAGGTGCCGCCCGATGACTAGTTTTTATTAGCAATTCCAACCTCCAGGTTCTTTCCTCCTAATGTATTAAGGGAAAGTAAAATTATAATTTTCCCAGACTATCACTTTGAAAGCTAAGTTAAAATGTTGCAAAACCTCTCTTCCCCTTCTCTATGCCCTTCAAGCAGTCCCAGGTGAAAACAAGGAGTTGCGTGTTTTTCGTGTGGAACAGTGGGAGAGGGTGGCTTTGCTGGATGGTGTGAGGGACTCTATCTACATAATCTCAATCATGTTTTTGGCCTTTACTATCTTCTGAACGGGGGATAATTGGCCTTCAATGATATATTATCTAATAAATCCCTGTGAAAGGACACTTTTTCATAGAAATTTAACTGTGTTTAACAGTGCTCCATAAATCAAGGAGGGCAAAGCTGATGCATCTGCAGCTCTTGAACAGAAGTTCACTGTGATTTTTGTCAGCGTCTCGTTCAAGGTGAAGTGGGCCAAAAACAAGTAAGAATTTGAAACATTTAAATAACAAAATTAACCAACTTTGCTATATTTCTCTACTCAACCTCAATACACAGAAAATACATTTTTGCCTTATGCGTAAAGAGCAGGTACAAAATTTAATTATATACTTAGTCTATAGAAAGCTTGAATTTTTTCCCCCAAACTAGAAAACTTATAGGACACATCCTCTGACCAGAAGCCCAAAGTATTGAATTTTCGTGGTAAAACAAAATAATGAAAACCCTCTTCAAAGGAAAAAAAAAGTCTCTTCTAAATGACTCTTGAATCAAGTGGGAACAAAAAACTGAGATTAAAAATGCTTTAGCAATTTATGCAAATGAACTCTCTTCATGGAAGATTCTTCATGATGTGAATAGAGCCACACTCAGCAAATTTCATAACTTTAAACTTTTATTTTAAAACAAATGAATCAGACATTTAAGTTAGAGAACCCTTAACCTAAGAAACTTAGTAAAAAGAAAAAATAATCTGCAGGTAAAAGCAAGGAAGCAAGAAATTATTAAATGCAAGGCTGAAAAACACATATATAATATATATAATATATATTAGGGTTAGGGTTATATGCAAGGTGTTCATAAAGTTTGCGTGTAATTTGAAATAGACAACTATTTTGAATTGCACATGAAATTTATGGACCCCCTTTATATTATATATGTAATATATAAATATACAATATTAATATATGAATATATATATCTACCTTTTGTAGATATATATATCTACCTTTATCTACGTATATAAATATGTAGATATATATATCTACCTTTTATCTATATTTATATCTAGGTATAGCTACCTTTTGTAGATATATATATGTATATATATACTTTTTGTATATACATATATATATATGTATATCTATCTATCTATATATATCTTTTTGTAGATATCTACCTGGGAAAACTATAAAAGCACTGGACTTAATCAGTAAAATCAAAACATTAAAAAAATATTTTTACAAAGATATTTCATAGATAAGCTTGCCAAATATAATACTATATGCCTACTTAAATTTTAATTTCAATTTCAGTTTCAGGTAAATAATAAGTAACTTTTTTGTGTACATGTGTTCCATATTTAGGATATACTAAAAATTATTATTCATTATTTATTTACCTGCAATTTGAGTTTAGTTGTGTGCCCTATATTGTTATTTGGGAGATCTGGTAATGTTTTTATGGAGGAGGATTGTTTAAAAGTTGGAAAATTGAGGTAATTGAATCTAGATGAATTTTGTAAGAAAGTCAGAATTACACATATTGCTTTAAGAGAATATGACAAAAATAACAGCCATTAGTAGAAAGGTGCTGGGCATTCCACTTTCAAGAACCAGATTTCACTTTCAGCAGTAAAACTGGACAAAATATGTAGAATAACTATTTCTGGTTATTGGACAACACTCAGCGCACACCATGATTCCTGAGAGAAGGGAAGAGACAAAGTGATTCCCGAGACCTTCTTGACTTAATGCTTGCAGGCAATTTTCAGACATTGGCGCACGGAGAGGAAACCTAAACAAAGCCTTGAGGAATGCTGGGGATGTAGATTGGAGTCTGGAGAGGCAGAAATGGCTGGAAATTGTAGTATGTAGTTCCAGAAATGAAGGACCTGCAGAGAAATGAAAGTTCAAAACCTATACAGGGTCTCCTTGAGGCTTTGCGGAGTGTGTGTAGAGTGAAACAATTGGGGAGTTTATAAACTGAACAGTCCCCACAGTGCATGCAGGATGGGAGACATGAGCTCAGCAAAAGCAGCAGAAACTATGACTAGACTTACCTATGACTGTAGGTGCAGACATCTGAAAGGTATGTTAAAAGTTAGCAACAGAAATGCCTCATGCTCAAATGGGATTTATTCTAGGAGTGCGAGGATACTTTAACAAATAGTTTAATCAAATGGAATGTACTCAAGAAATGGAAGGATAGTACATTAGCAAATCTATCAATTTAGCAGTTATTCTTGATGGATTCTCAAAAACAAAGAGGAAGAGATGGGAAATACCTAAACGTGAAAAACAGTATTATTACACATAAACAACTGTCACATTAAATACTAAATATATTCACATTAACTCCTGGAAAAAAAAGATAAGATGCTGTTATTTATTTATTTTTTTTCATTATTGTGAAGATTCTTTTTAGTTAAGACAATCAGAGAATAAATAAATGGCATCTATCTTGGAAAAGACACAATTATTACAATATGAAGATCACATACCAAGAAAACCAAATGGCTCTAAATGAAATAATATTCAGAATAATAATAGAGTAGACAAAGTGTCTGGAGGCAAGATGAGTATGTAGAAGTCATTTATTTAACGCTGCAGTAGTTAAATAACTATTCTTTTTCATTTGTTGAAACACGGTCTTGCTCTGTTGCTCAGGCTAGAGTACAAAGGCATGATCATAGAATAGATCAGGTGTCCTCAAACTGCGGCCCGCGGGCCACCTGAAGTGGTGTGAATTGTATTTGTTCCCGTTTTGTTTTTTACTTCAAAATAAGATATGTGCAGTGTGCAAAGGAATTTGTTTATAGTTTTTTTTTGTTTGTTTGTTTGTTTTTAACTATAGTCCAACCCTCCAACCGTCTGAAGGACAGTGAACTGGCCCCCTGTTTAAAAAGTTTAAGGACGCCTGCAATAGATCATTGCAACCTCAAACTCCTGGGCTCAAGTGATCCTCCTACCTCAGCCTTCTGAGTAGCTGGGACTACAGGTGCCCACTATGATGCCTGGCTAATTTTTCTATTTTTAGTAGAGACAGGGGTCTCACTCTTGCTGACGCTGGTCTCCAACTTCTGAGCTCAAGCGATCCTCTAGCCTTGGCCTTCCAGAGTGCTAGGATGACACGTGTGAGCCACCATTCCCGGCTAATACTTATTAATTTTTTAAATCTCAATGACATCAACAACTTTGAAAAATCTCAGACTAAATGTACTAAGAAATATATAAGTCTTCATAAAGTCAGCAATGACATCTTTACCTGAAAACATATAGGCTTGAATAAATGTAGTGGTGAGGATATCATCTTTCTTAAATTTATATGTAAATCTCCCGGGACTCTCATTGTAACTCCAATGTTATTTTGGTGAGAAGTCAGTGGAAGAAAACTTGCAGGTTTGTTTGTTTTAAGATTATCTGAAAGTATATACGTACAAGATTACTCAAAAATTGTCTTAAAATGGATTTGATGAAGTAGAGACTTAATTTGTCATATATTAAGAAATTGTATAACATAATTTAAACATTATGCCATTAGCACATAAGGAACAAATGAATAGTAAAAATAGTAAATAGTAAAAAACAAATGAACAGTAAAGAGTGCCCATTAAAGACATGAAAAGAAAGATTGCATTGGAAATCTATGGAGCAGGAATGTATTTTGCAATGAATGATTTAGGACAAATACATTTTTCTTTGAAAATAAAAAGTTAAATATCTATGTTGTATCAAATACAAAAATAAATTCAACTGCATTAAAAATCTGAAGATAAAAATTAAAATACGAAAGGCAATGCTTTATTATCTTTGGGTAATGGAGGTTTGTTAAGTAAGATATAGAAATTAGAAAACATAAGGAAAAAGATTAACATATGTTACTATATAAAACTTTAAAACCTTGATATGGTGAAAAACACTGCAAATAACATTGAAGAATAAACACCAGATCAAGGGAAAACTGTGATATCTTCTGTCTGTTTATCTGACTGTCTATCTCACCATGTCAGTGACATATAAAGAGTTTTTATAGATCAATGAAGTAAAGATGATAACCAATAGAAAACTGCGAAAAAAAAACACCTATGAAAAGCTAATTTGGAAGAGTAAATTCAGATGATTAAAAAATAAATAAGAATACTCTAAGCTTTGTTAATATGATTAAAATTTTAATTAAAAAGAGATATGATGTTCGCATTCAATGTATTTTATCTGTAATCATGTAATAACCAGTAATGCCCCAAGTTGCTGCAGTTATGGGGAAATAAGATTTTTTATGCACTTGATAGCTTATAAACAATGACATTTGGAAGGGAATTTGACAGCATTCATCACTGTTTTAAAGTATTTTTACTATTTGATAGAAAAATATCACTGAAACTTGTCTAATGAATTAGGTTAGTAGGAAGGTACCCAGATGATGCAAGAATCAGTTTACTAGTGGACTCCCCTTCCAGTGTTTGGCTTCTGAAGGTCAGATCACTACCTCTTATACATGAACCGAGCCCCTGGAGTTCATGTAAAAAATGAAAAACCCCGCCCCTTGGGTTCCTGTAAAAAAACAAAAGTCTTTTGTTTGCCTCTCCTTGGGGGTCTAGAAACTCCATGGTTTCTAGAATATTTTGCATTAATAGAGTTTTTTCCCTGTTATTACCTTCCTTGTATATGATTTCTCAGATCAAGCCCCTCTGCCTTCTACCTCTGGCAATGCCATTTCTAACATCAAACTTATCCTCACTACAGCACAGGGGGTCTCCTTTTCGTGTAAAATCCAGTTTGTGAGAGATCACTGTGGACTCAAGGGGAACATGTCACCTCTGTGCCTCCAGTTATTATTAAACCTCTGTTGCAGGGTATGTAACCACTGTATTTCATCCATTCTAAAATGCAGATGTTTTTCCTCCTTTTAGCGCCCCTGAAATCACTCCCTGTCTTAACATCAATGGCCTATTAGAGTTTAGTTCACTGGTAGGATTTTTTTTTCTCTCTTAGTAGGACGTAAAGGAGTCATACATCTGATAACCCATGGTATTTTAGTTTCAATCAAATTCAGTTGTTATATATAGTTTAATGAAGTTTTTCATTTCATAATAAAGTTATTTTATATTGCTGATGGGAACTACATCAGAGCTCTAACCATTATGCTTAATAAATGTCCTTTCTTGGCCTCTCCTCAATGGATTATCACTGTAGTGTTCTAGGAGATTGTCCTTAGCTTGAAGGTTATTTACTAAAGATAGGTACTTGCAGATTTACAATCTGCTTTGGTATTATTCATGACCCTGATAATGCGACCAAGTTCCAGTTTCTGGGTTTCATTTTATTTAGCATCATTTTGTTTTGACAGTTGATTTCTTTTTCTCTCTTTCCCTTACACTTCCAAACTATTATTTCCTCATTTTGGAAAGACTATTTGGACTAAGAGTTAGATAAAGTGTTTCTGTAGTGAAGCTAAACCCAGGTTGTGTCACGTAGTAGTTAACACAGACTGAGGCAGGTCACTGAAGTTCCCCCAGTCTCAGAGTGCTCATTTGTAAAAGCCTTGTTCCCCTCAGTGTTTTTTAGAAGACAGGTAAGGTAATGCACACGGATGTACTTTCTAAATGCTAAAGCAATGACATTTCTGGAGATTATTAATAGTCTCAGAGGGCACCTTCAATAATAGCTAGTTTTAACTAATTTCCTGGGCAATGATGCAAGGCGCCCCTCATACTGAATGACTCTAGATGAGTTCCTTTATTTTTACTATAGCTCGTTACCGTGTTTTCTCATCCCTGATGGTGCTAGTGTTCAGATAACCTTAACCAAAATGGGGTTTCATCAAGGTCAGAGAACAAGCCTATGAGAAAGGAAAGGGGAAACACACCTATCTCATAAGCCAAGTTACTTCATCTTCCCCAGATGACTTCCCATGCATATAGCATTCATTCTGTGCATAATTCTATAGTGAACTTTCTGCTGCTGTAATTGTGTAATCAGTCTGCAACTAGAGGATCAAGTACAAATTGCTAACCAATGCAGAACTCTGTTCACTACGATATTCTGTGAACAAGGGAACTGGGAATCTGGGAGAGACTCAGAGTCAATCCCCTCACCTTAGTGAACAATCACATCTGAAGCATCTAAGACAAATTATAATTTAGTCTATTCTTGATGACCTCCTAAGTGATTTTCCATTTCTCTCAGGAACACATTACAATATTTAGCAAATGTCTCTGTCAGTGGCTACATCTTTGTATTTCAGTGAAGTTTCTCATACTACAAGGTAATGAATTTTGTCGTTGCTGTTTTTGCCTTGGGGAGATGAAGAAACAACAACGATATACCATCTATGTGAGCTTATCACTGACTTTGATAACATGCTCCCGCTTATCTATAAGGTAACATTCAAATTTCTTAGCATGCCTTAGAAAGCTTACCAGAGTCTAACACTGGGTATATTTCTATTGTCTTTTCCTGACATATCCCTACACACATTTAGTTGTTTAGCTCTCTAAAGTACTTTCTGAACACCCCAACTACCATGTTCTTTAATACATCTTATTTTTGCACCTACTATTCCCTCTACTTGAAAAGTCTTCTCCCTTTACCTTTACAATGAACTCTTACCTTTATTTCAACCGTCAGCTCAACTATCACCCCTTCCGGGAAGACTTCCCTCAGCCTCCTTAGCAGATGGGTCACTTCCCACTCTCTCTAAGCTTTCACTAAGTATTTGATCATTTAGGACAATGTTTACATGTTCTTCCTCACCCTTCACCAGACTGTGAGGACTGAAGTCTGAGGTGAGCTTTATTCATCTGCCTCTGTGTACACAACTGACACAAAAGAGGGGATCAATACATGAGTTGAAAGAATGAATGAAGGCCACCATACTCTCCTATTATTCAGAGACCCAGCAGGCTCTCTTTGTGATAGGAAGAATGTGAACACAAAAACATGAAAGATCTGCCAAAGCATCAACCTGCTACGTTTCTGGAAAGTTATCCTAACTTAAGTTAGTATTATCAGAAATTGTTGAAGGACAAGTGTGTATATATATGTGTGTATATGTATGTATATGTATATATACGTATATATCTTTTTGAGAGACAATACGTCAGGTTCCCATTTGCCCTCTCTAATATGAAAGAACTTATTTACTAAGCCAGAAAGTCAAACATGGATGTTTTATTATCAAAGAGTGATTTTTCCATTAGCTTTTCAGTACCTGTCACAGGACATTTTGAACAAGCACATGGATATTGGCAACCAGGGATGTGTTAGCTGCACACCGTTAAAAACGCTGTAGCAGTCTATCAATGCCATTAGAAGCTCCGATGGACAGAGAGGAAAGACTCAAGATCTGCTTGTTCACAGTAGCTAAGAAAATGAAGGCTACATTGAACAGTTTGATGAGAATATTTCAGATTGTATATGAATCCCGCACATTGTACCCCTTGATTGCACTAATGTACACAGCTATGATTTAAAAATAAAAATAAATAAATTTTAAAAAAGAAAAAAAAACACTTTGAGATATCACCTAACCCTCAGAGAATAGCCCATATCCCAAGGTTCCAAAGCTGCAGATGCTGGCATGGGTGGAGAAAGAGGGGAAAACCAATGCCCCAGCAGGGGAATTGCAAACGAATACAGCATTTTTGTTTTGTTTTGTTTTTTATTAAATCATAGCTGTGTACATTAATGTGATCATGGGGCACCATACACTACTTTCATAGACCGTTTGACACATTTTCATCACTCTAGTACAACATTTTTGGAAGGAAGCATAAAGAATCCCTGAAGAACTAAAAGTAGACCTTCCATTTTATCCTGCAATCCCATTACTAGTCATCTACCAATCTAGGACAAAATAAAATCATTTTACCATAAGGACACTTGCACTAGAATTTACGGCATCTCAATTCACAATTACAAAGATGTGGAGACAACCCAAGGGCTCATCAACCCATGAATGGATTAACGGACTACGGCATAGCATGGACTTCTACATAGCCATATAAAAGATGGGGACTTTGTATCTTTTGTATTTATTTACCTGGAAGGATTTGAAGAATATTTTCCTTAGTAAAGTTTCACAAGAATGGAAAATCAAGCATCCTGTGTACTCAAAGTTGAAACTAGTAGAACAACCACCACATGCCCACGTGAGAGAAAAACAGAATTGAATTCAAGAAGGGGAGAGAGTGGGAGGGACTTTGGTAAGTTCCCACTTAATGAATACAATCTAGTGGTATACAGAACACTTTTGGGTGAAAGACACAACTAAAGCAGGACTTTTGCCTTATAAACACAGACAATGTAACATAATCATCTGTACGCTCATATTAATCCAAAATTTAAAAAAAAAAAAAGAGTTAGGAATGATGACAAAGGAAGCCCTGCAATTGCCCATATGACTGCCTGGAGAGAGATTCCAGGCTGCAGCTCAGGAAAGGGGACTCTGAGGAGCAACCGAGGAGACTCACTGAATGGAACAGGTTGGGCTGAGAGTCTGGGGAGACCAGGAGCACAGTTTACAGGGCAGAGTCCTAGAAAGAAAAGGTAGAGCTACCCACAGAATGACGAGTAGGACTGTGCATACCTGCAGGTGACTCCCACCTTGAGTATTCAACATAGAACTAATCCATACATAAACGTGAGAAGATTACCCAAGAAGTCTGAGAAGGAATAACATGAAAAAAGAGACAAAATTATTTGGAACTTATGCAAGGGCTGGGAACATTACCTGTGCCCACCCAACAGACTGGAAAATCTAATGAGTCACAGGGCTTTGGACGTGAAACAGATTCACTGTGCACTGAACTGTGTATCAGTTCCACGGAAAGACTCTAAATACCTCACCCAGCACCCTTGGGCCAGGCCAATTTCTATTACTTGCACAAGTCTGGTCATATTATAGAACACTATGAGAAGTAGGTTTATTACTTAAAAATAACAGCAAGGGACAACAGAAGCCTGGGATTCATGACAAGCCAGTCTCCCAAGTGTCAGGAAAGTTCCTCAGGGCAGATGGAGTTATATCCTGGGGGCAATGTGGCTTGCTAGGCTGAACATTGCAGAGCATTCTGTTTCATTAGGAACTGCTGCTTTAGCCAGTTAACTTTACTTAGGATGTAGCATCCTCAATACATGTTGTGGTTATTCTTGAGACTACACGTGAGAAAGAGGAAACAAATATGGTTGATGTAAGATACCCGAGAACTGTCCTGCACTGGGTAAAATATTAAGAAGGATCTTGTCAAGGTTGTGGGGAAGAACTTAATCTAGAGCAAAAGCAGCAAACATCCTATGTATTTATCAAGATACGAATGAATAAACAAACTGTGGTCACATCCTTATAATAAAATACTGCTCAGCACTAAAAAACAATGAACTATTGTTATGCAGTAACAAAATAGTTAGGCCAAGTAAAAGAAGACAGCCAAAAATAGAGTACACATCGACAAACAAAATGTTAACAATCCAGTTGAAAGGTAAGCAAAGGATTTGAGTGGACATCTTTCCAAGGAAGATATACAAATAGTCATTAAGGCCGGGAAGATGCTCAACATCACCAGGAAAATTTGAATAAAAACCACAATGAGATACCACTTCACATTTATTAGAATGGTTATCATAAAATGAGAAAAAAACAAACAAACAGAAAATAATAAATGTTAGCCACGAGATGGAGAAATTGGAGCCCTTTTACCTTGCAGATAGAATGTAAAATGACTCAGCCACCATGGTAAATAGTATGGTGGTTCCTCAAAAAAAAAAAAAAATTAAAAGTAAAATTAGAATTGCTATGTGATCCAGTAATTCTCTTTCTAGGCAAAATGTGGAAATCAGAAACTTGGACAGATACTTGTGAACCAATGTTCGTAGAACATTAACCAAAAATTGGAAACAACGCAAATCTCCATTGCCAGATGAATGGATAAACACGAGTGTGATGTATACATATGTACAATGAAGTGTCATTCAGTCTTAAAATGAGAATGAAATTCTGACACAGGCTGCAACCTGCTTAAATCTTGAAGTCATTATAGTAAGTGAAAGAAGCCAGACACAATAGGACAAATGCATGAAGTATCTTCTATGAATAATCAATTCATAGAAACAGAAACTAGAATAGAAATTGTTAGCGCGAGGAGGAGTAGAGAATGGAGAGTTAGTGTTCAACAGATCCAGAGTTTTTTAGTTTGGGACCATGAAAATTCTGGAGATGGATAGTGGTTATGGTTGCACCATAATGTAAATGCACTCAATGCCACGAAATGCTATACTTCAAAATGTTTAAAATGTCAAGTTGCATGCTGTATTTATTTTGCCACAAGAAAAATAGTAAAAAGAAAAGAGTAGGTCCTGTATGGTTAAATTTTTATTCATTCTAGAAGTTGCAAACTAGTCTCTTGTGACACAAAGCATGTTAAGTATCTCCCTGGTGGTGGCAGAAAGTAGGAACACCAAACAGGGATTGCAAAGAGGCCAGAAGAAAACTCGAGAGAGGAAGCCCATCTGTTTTCTTGATTTTTGACTGTGGTGTCAATAGTGTACACAGATGGCAGTACCTATTCAAATTGTACACTTTAAATGCGTGTAATTTATTATGTAATTATCCATAGTATCCCTAAATAGAGCTTTAAAGTAAATTTTTGAAAGGAAGTTATGAAATTAAATCACACAACCAAAGTTAAAAACAATAGAGAAGTTGAAATTGAGCTTAGACACAGATGAAGACAGCATTAGTTAAATTAGTGAACATAAACATGAACAATTGGAAGAATGAATACATTTTAAAAGAGAATAATAAGTCTAATATAGGTGATGAAAACTCTGACCCTATAAATAATTATTTCTATATAATTGGAGTTCCAAAAGAGTAGGAAAAAAGATGTTGTGGTAAGAAGAATTGATGTTAAGAATTCTCTAAAATTATAAAAAGAATCAAGCCACAAATTTAAAAATTCTACAAACTCCAAGTAGGATTCATTCAAAGAAAATAAAATGTATACACATCAGAATGACACTGATGAAAACCACAATGAAGAGAAACTCTTAAAAGAAACCAAAGAAAAAAGACATTTTACATTCAAAAGATCAATAATGACGTCCCAACAGAAATGATGGAAACCAGAAAATAGAATATAATTGTTAAAGTCCTAAGGAAAAGAAATGCAACAACAAAATATAACAATGGAAACAGCAAATATGTGTGTATGTGTATAGCGAGATTAATGTATGTATATTATTAATATTAGCTATAGATTATTGGGTACTATAAGTATGTTATTATTAAAACTAATGAAATATAATATAGACAAAGACATCAGGATTTATATTTGTTCTTAGAATACTCACCAAAATTATTCATATGTTGTGCCATAAAGCAATTCCCAAGAAATATCAAAAGACGGAAATCATACAGAGTATGCTTTATAATTACAGTGGAATTAGGCTGAAAATGAATATCTAAAATAGATGATAGAACATTTCAAACTATTTGATGTTAAACAACATTTATCAATGAGTTGATAAATGTTCAGAGTTCAGAGTGCTAACCATTACACCATGGAAACACAGCCCTATTTCAAAAATCATAACATGAAGGATTTGCACTTAAAATATATGAAGAATAAATAGAAATCCATAGAAAATAGATGAAATAAAATGGTGAAAATACTGCATACATCAAGATATCTTAATATCCAGTAAAAAAGATGATGAATTTACCTTTACTAGTCTTCAGGGAATTGTAAATTAAGCCAAGATGTGCTGCTATTACACTTCCATCAGTATAGCTGAAATTAAAATATCTGTTAAAGTTAAGTGTTGATGAGCATGTGGGCTCTTTCATGCATTGCTGATAGACTTTAAATCATTACAAGTACTTTGAAAAATTGGTATTACCTACTAAATTTGAAAATACATACCCTATGGCCTTGCAATTCCATCTTTAAATATATACCCAACCTAAATGTGTTCAACAAAAGACACGTACTAAAGTGTTCAGTAGCAGCACTAGTTGTAAATGACAAAGACTGGAAAAAGACCTACATTTTTATCAGTTGCAAATTGGACAAACAAGTCATAGTATATTTATAAGAAATACTATGTTGTTCTATATGTAACAATGTACAAAAATGTGAATAAATCTCAAAAACGTTAAGTAAAGTCATAAAGCATCTGTACTGTATGATTTCATGTATGTGAACTTCACAGTAAAACTGTGAAGTTGATAAAAGAAAGCACAATGGTACCTGTTGGGTGGAAAGTTAGTGACCGGAAGGGACCTGGGTTGCTTCTGAGGAGCTGGTGATGCTCTATTTTTTGGCCTACTAACTGGGCACGTGGGGACACTCACTTTATGATAATGCATTGAACACTCAATATTGGCACTTTATGTATGTCACACATCATGAAAATTTTTACTAAAAAAAACAACTTTCTGACTCTACACCATGTCTTTTTGTCTTACCTTATGGCACATTGAAGTTCATATGCACATGTCCCTAAATACAGGAATGCGTCATCACTGACAAACATTAACTCACAGCCTACTTAGTGTCAGTATGTATATTATTCTGTCAGTGGAAACAATGAACTCAGCATATAATGTGGTTCCTGCCCTCATGGGATTTTTAGTAGAGTTGTAGAGGGTTTTGTAAACTGACAATAAAAGTGAAAATATACATATCAAATAAGATATAAACATATAGTCATAGCAGTTAGTAATCACTTACATGAAGTATAAGAGAAGATGCCTTTAACAAGAAGGCAATGTGTTTTGTGAGGAAAAATTTATAGTTTTGCCAACTGTAGTGCTCCCAACACAAAGAAATGAGTTAATGGATGTGCTGATTACCTTGATTTGATCCATACGCATTGTACACAAAACACATTGTGTATTGAAATATCACAAGAGCCCCATCAATATGTATAATTATGTCAATTAAAATAAAAAATAAAATACTTTTCTTAAATGAACACTACACCACGTGCAAATATAACTGCAATTCTTTGTAAGTTTTCACAGATACCAAGAAATAATTTATAATTAAATGCCATATTACTTTTGATTTGTTAAAAACCCCTTCAAAACAACTGCTAGATAGAAACTAATAACATATAATGCTAGATGATTACCATTATTAATATACTTTTTTAAGTAGTCAGATAAAAAGAAATTACACTTTAAATCAAAAAGTGAGCATATTATTGCAAGAATAATTTCTTGTTAATTAATTTGATGCAAAGTAACCATTAAAACATGGATATGCTATTATGATATGCTATTATGTGGAATAAGAGCATATAAAAACCCTGGTTAATTAAAATTTACATTTATAAACTGTCTATGCTAAGTTAGATGCAGAAATATCAAGATTGTAATTGCTACAATTTTATATATCTTTGTAACAATTTTATATATGTCTGTATATGTACAGATAATCTGTACTTACACAGTGCACCATAATCAGAAATCTGGTATAGGGAAAAACTTGGGCTTTACATGTAATATAGAAAGATGAGGTATGCAGGAATGGGTGGACTTTTATAGAAACCTTAAAAGTCATAAAAGTGCTGTCTGAAGTCTTTTGCAAATCACTTCCTCCAGGGAGGGGCACAACGGCCAGAACTTTAGTCATTAAAGGGTAGGAAGCTTGCAGAAATAGATATACACGTACACATTTTATAACCATATTTTAATCTTCATGGCTTGTTTTGTTTTGTTTTGTTTTTTAGGCAGAGACTCACGTTGTCATCCTGGGTAGAGTGCCGTGGCATCATACCCACAGCAATATCAAACTCTTGGGCTCAAGTGATCTTCTTGCCTCAGCCTTCTGAGTAGCTGGGACTACCGGCGCCCACCACAACACCTGGCTATTTTTAGAGATGGGGTCTTGCTCTTGCTCAGGCTGATCTCAAACTCCTGAGCTCAAGCAATGAACCCACCTCTGCCTTCCAGAGTGCTAGTATTACAGGATTGAGTCACCCGCCCGGCACTAATCTTCATGACTTTTGGTAGCAATCATGTTTCAAGGTAGCCAAAGGGCTTCTGAATCACAAATCAAATGCTTCTCTAACAATTTCTATCCACATCAACAGAGTTACGGTCTCTAATTGTAACTAGAAAATGATAACCATTAAATGTGTTCTAATTTCCTAAAAAATTAGTAATACTTTATGTTCTGTGTGTATCCTTTCTTCAAAAACAAAATGTACCAGAAAAGGGGAAAAAGTTCTCCCAATCTACCATCCTGGACAAAATGCTCACTTAAAAATTAAATGAGGCAACATATCCAAAGACATTTATGAACTTAAAGGAATAAAAATTAAATAAATGGAATTATGTAATATTTCGGAGCAGTAAGGAATTTGAGAAATTGCCCTGTCAAATGTGAACATTTTACAAGGTTGGAAACGAATGTCCTGAAGAGGGTATCTACGTACCCAAAGCCCCACAGCCTCTTAGTGACAGATAACAAGCCCCAAATCTTGGCCCTGAATTCCAACTCCTGTGTTGCCTCTCCACCAAATTCAACTTCTAATGTTGAATTATAGTGTGACATTCTTGATAGCTTCTTTATAAATATTTATAACCACACGGAGCTCGGACCTTCCCCCTGCAGCAGGTGCCTCTCAGCTGCCCACCATGTCTTTCCTTGCTTTCTTCCCTGTACCGGCAAACAAGGGCATTTCATTCACAGGCTGAATGCAGAGAACTCTGCACAGATCCCAGAACAGGGTTTTAAATGGGACAAACAGGAGTATCTAATACAGAACATTGCAAGATTCATTAAATGCTGCTGTTTTAGCAATTAAAACTGTTAATAAAGGTAAATAAATTTACTCATTCTCCACATAATGTATGTGATGTGGAGTAATTAGTACTTTATTTCATTGCTTGAAAGTGGTATCCATTAATTCTCTTGCCAGGTAATTTGTTCCACCTATTTAAAGATTTTTTTTTCTCTTATAATTCCGTTATTATCTTTGACCAATAATTTTTAAAACACAATGTAATTAAATAACTAAAACCGCTGCAAATCATATTTAGTAAGTACAGTTACCAGTGTTTTTTTGGTCAGTTCTATAATTGAACACACTATCTCTGCTGTATGTCTGCTGGGTTAGGATGGATATAACACTGCTCCCTTTTGGATGACTATCCTTGGTTTCCAAATTAAAAGGAAAGAAACTCCCTTAAACAGTGATGGTAAGAAAGGCGCCCCTCTTCCCACTACTCGAAAGCACAGAAGCCCACCCAGTGCTCCTTGGTTTCTTTCCCATCGCCTCTTCCCTTCTCTCCACTTCGGCCTCCTGTACCTCCTTCTTTTCTTCCTCACTTAGCTTACTCCTCAGATGGCCAGGCTCCCCTCCCTGTCCTCCCTCAGCCCCTGCTCTCCTTGCCACATCCTATGTAAGAATCATTTGCCCCCTGTACATCACCAAATACTCACAGCATTCAGGTTCCAAACACTCTACTGGAAATGTAGCGGTTGACATGACGAACAGAGGCCTTGACCGCACAGCACCCAGAGTGGAAACAAGCAGGGGGACTTGAACAGATCACAGGCCATATTTCAATCTGTAGAATCATACAAAATACTACGAAGTAGAAATACAGGGCAGAATAAAAAATTGCTGCGATCTATTTGCAGTATCCTGATTCTGTATGAAGTATAAACAAGCACACAAAAAATAAAACAGCTTAATTTTCTTCAAACAATGTTTATGAACAGATACAAAATATTCTTGAGTCAACTCGGCATGTGAATGACTGTTATCCCAGTGACTCTTTCCAGACCCATGTAGAAAATGAAAACAGCATTTTCTTTCTCTGCACTTGTCCTAAAACTCCACAACTTTCTCAGACCTCACTATTAGACTTTCACTCAAGTGGAGGAGTGTTCAGGTGTGGTGGCTCATGCCTGTAATCCTGGCATTCTTGGAGGCCAAGATAGAAGGATCCCTTGTGACCATGAGTTGAGTTCAAGGCCAGCTTGAGCAAGAGCGAGACCCATCTCTACTAAAAATGGAAAAATTATCTCAGTGTTGTGGTGGGTGCCTTAAGACCCAGCTACTGGGAGTCTGAGGTTGCTGTGAACGAGGCTGATCCCACTGCACTTTAGTCTGGATGATAGAGTGAGACTCTGTCTTAGGAAAAGAAAAATTAATTAATATCAAAACTAAAGCTCAGGGGTTTGGCTAATGTTTAAGGCACATTTGGTTAATGTCCTTGTTGGAGTGTGAGGTTCTTGTCTTTCCCAAGGCTATTCTCGCGTCCTACAAAATGAGCAGGAAATCGGCCCAGCAGCAGCACAGCTATCATTTCTCCTTTGTTAATGAAATCTTTCTCCATCTGTTCATGCCTGGATGCCATGACCAACTTCATACTGTGACCCTTGAATGTTGTGCCATATAAATCAGTGTTTGCCAAATGTGGCTCCAAATAACCTGGAGGTCATTTCAAAATGCAGTTTTTATTCAGTAGAGATTATGCTTCTAACAAATTCCCAGATGGTGTCAACTCTGCAGGTCTGAGAATTATATATAGATAGATATATAAAGATATCTATATGTATATATATATATTTTTTTCTTTTTCTTTTTCTTTTCTTTTCTTTTTTTTTTTTTTTTTTTGAGAAATAATATCACTTTGTCATAGCCAGAGTCCCATGACCTCAGCCTAGCTCACAGCAACCTCAAACTCCTGGGCTTAAGTGATCCTCTTACCTCAAACCCCCAAGTAGCTGGGACTATTGGTCCAGCTAATTTTTCTATTTTTAGTAAAACGGGTCTTGCTCTTGCTCAGGCTGGTCTTGACCTCCTGAGCTCAAGGGATTCTCCCACCTCAGCTTCCGAGAGTGCTAGGATTATGGACATGAGCCTGAGGACCATATTTTGAGTTAGCAAAGTTACAGAGAACAAAGAGATTAATCTGAATGACAGAAAATTAGGATATTTATTAGTTTCATTAGGGTCAAGGGTAGAGATATCTGAAACTTGATTTAAAGCCATACATTTTGACCAGGACTTTCAAAAGTTCTAAAAATTCCTACTAAGATATTCCCTACTAATACCATCTACTTTGGGTCTTATTTCTAACTCCATGGTAGCATGTGTCACTAAGAAGGAACAAGGACATTACCAATAGGAAAGTCTGACGAAGGCAACCTCCACCGTAAGTTCAAGTTTCCTTTTGCCTCCTGTACCAGGTTAATGTTGAAATCACTTCTTCAATTTACCATCAGTAGATCAGACATGAAAAATTTCAGGGCAATAGGAGAAGTTCAGTTATCCTCAACTTTATTTTTAAAGCTAAGTAAATGCAAATCATAGAGAGTTATAACTGTCTAATTTTCAAGAACAGAGGAAAAAATATTGACCATTGAGCTTTGACTTTTTGACTTCAAATCCCATCAATTAAATGGGGAATCTCTAACGACTGTCCAATTCTAACTGAAGTTTGCTCAACAAAATCCTCATTTGGCCTGAATTCCTTCCATTGCCAAAATCTCTCATATTTTTTTTCCACTTCTAATTCTATGACAACAAGGAGATGGTGAACTCCAGGTCCAGCAGCTCAGGTCCAAAATGTGACCTTCCCCTTGTAACAGATGTGGGATAGAAATCCTCATGGCCCTAACAAGAATACAGCCATTCTGGGAGACAGTTGGTGGGGAAAAGCAGGCCAGAAACCAAACTACATGGTCACTGCAAACTGCCCCACCCCCACCCCCACCCCCCCACCACCACCCCCACGCTCCCACCCCCACCGACTCCCTGGAATGCTTTAAGGCGGGTGTTCCTGGAAAACAAAAGAACCTTAACTTTTACTCTGGCCCTGGCTGGCAGCCAATTAAGGGAATAACTCCTAGATTTGCTCTGAGTACAAAGATTAGTCACTCTGCAGAAGGGATGAGTCCCTCTGGGAACCACCTCTCCCAAAGTCAAGGCTACCTATAAAGGATAACAAAAGCCCCTTTTATTTTTCAGAAGATGTCTGGGGGGAAGGTCGCCACATTACGCCTCTATCCTGTGAGAGTCTCTTTCCTGGAAAAGCCGAGGTCCATCTTCCATTGCGCAATTCTAGCCTAACAGAGAAGTTATCTCACTGTTGACAGCCTCGTCCTTTCTTGATAAATCCTGGGAGTTATCCCATAAGGAATATTCATTTTTCTTCAGACTTGAAGTGACCATTATGATTCTCCAGTAAAGAATCTGTGGTTTTTAGTGCCTGGTCTTATTTCTTCTACCTTAAGGATTTTAATGGAAACATATTTCAGTGAAAGGTGTATTTTATTAGCAATGAAGCAGATATAGTCTCTGTTTCTTAATAAGTAAGTGTTATTATAAAAGTTTTCAAATAATCATGATGTATATTTTTTAAGTATATGTATTTTTAAAAGATACATGCTTAATTATAAAAGATAAAATATTTACTTATAGAGAAACATCTCTAAAAATGGAAACAGGTTTTCAGAATGTTGTCTGACACCAGTTAGAGATGATAGGACTCACTTATAAAGAGAGGTCAGCCCTACAAAATCCAGACTGGTACAGACCAAAGGTAGAGCTGGATCATCAAGAGACAGAAAGACTATGATGGTTCAGAATAACAGCAGATGGTGAAATTGCAAACTAATATAGCTCTTTGGAAAGAAATATGGAGAATCCTCAAATAATCCAAAAGAGACCCCATTTGATCTCATAATCCCATTACTAGGTGCCTACCCAGAAGAAAAAAACAAACAAACATTTTATCGTAAGGACATTTGAGCTAGATTGTTTATCGCAGCTCAATTTATAATTGCCAGGAAGTGGAATCAACCCATGAATGGATTAATAAACTGTGGTACATGTATACCATGGAATACTATTCAGCCATAAAAAGAGGGAGACTTTACATTTTTTGTATTAACCTGGATAAAGTTGGAGAATATTCTCTCTAGTAGTATCACAAAAATAGAAAAACAAGTATCTAATGTATTCAATATTAATATGAAACCAGTAGATGAACTAATACATGCCCACACAAGAGACAAACTCAATTTACAAGAGAAAAATTCAAGTTGGAAAGAGGGAGAAACTCAAGGAAGTAGAGGGAAGGAGGAAGGGGATTGGTGTGCTCTCACCTAATGGGTTTAATGTAAGGGTGTACTGCACACCTCCTGGCTGAGAGGCACAACTACAACAGGGACCTTACTCAACAATTTAAAACATTGTAACCTAATCATTCCCCTCATTTTAATCTGAAATTTAAAAATAATTGAGAAGGTAACAGTAGAGGGGACCCATAGTGAGGTCCAACCCTACTGTTCACCAATAAATACCCAGCCACTAAGGAAAGGTGAACTTCTTTGTCTCTGAGGGATATTGATTATACTGTTTTCTCTCTGCCACTTATTAATATGTGCTCACATGAAAATATTCTAGAATTCCATGTAACCAAGAATAGAAAAGAGTTTGTTTTGCATGTATTATAGGGGAAAGTAAGGATAAGTGTGTATATGTGGAAAGGCATAGGGGCACATTTACCATGTGCTGGAATCTGGGTGGAGATGCTTATACATATGTTTTCCTGACTAAGTAATTATATTCTCTACTGTTTAAAGGTGTTGGGTACTGAGAAGTTGCCTTACTTGTTCCAGATGAGGCAGCCAGTAAGTATTAAAATCAGTTTCAATCTTATACCATGATGTTCAAATCACTTTACACCATATTTCCTCAGGTATGCAATAGACCAAAACCATCCAATAAAATGTTTGGCAGTGATGGATATGTTCAAAATGATGTGACAACTGAACGCTTGACATTTTGCTACTGTAAGCGAGAAACTGAATTTTACATTTAATTTAATTTAATTTAATTTAATTTAATTTAATTGTAATTAATTTAAACTTAGACACATCTGGCTACTGGCTAGTATAATGAAGCACAAACTTTCAGGCAGCAGAACCTTCCTGAGTGAGAATTATAAAGGATCTTCTTTCAACTCCTATTTTTCTCATCAGTCTGCTATCATTGTCATTCCCCAACTCTCCAACTCTTTCCCATAAGTATGTGTGGAAAACAAAGGGAATTTTTTTAAACTTTGCAGTTGCCTGAGACAGTAAAGAACAGTAGGGACAAAAAATAAACTAGTTGAAGAAAGCTTAAAATGCATTATATAGGGAATGAAATGCTCATAGGGGCTTTGCAAAGCTCTGATGTAGTCTTAAGAATCCAGAAGATTCCTGATATCAAGAGGTTAACTTAATTATTTCAAATGAGGCAGCATGTTGATATTAAGACCAGCCTCAATCTCACATCTTGATGTTCAAATCACATCACTCCATGGTGCCACACATCCAGGCTACATGAGCATCATTCAATAGGCCTGTGTGCATACCCAGGGCTGTGCAGACATCTCAAGAAAAGACTGAGAAGGCCCAACTTGGACTGATCTGGAAGCTCCGTAGAAACATGATGTGAGGTTAAATCAAAGCTGTTCACTGCTGGGCTGAGTGTTAAAGTCATGCTTCAGCATACACACAAAGCTTGAGAAATATTGTTAAGAATTGTTAGTTCCAGACATTTTCAAATATCTATATAATTACTAGTTGACCACTGAGCTAAAAGAGCAGAGACATCAGGGAAGACACAACAAAGAACACAGACTTTCCAGAATTAGTTCAGAAAATAATTAGTCACTAAACAAGCAAAGAACAGCAAAATCGAAAAACTACAGAACTTCTAAATGGTTGTAAGAAGATGTGATACACAGTGTTGCCAAATTATATTATTTAAAATATCCAGTTATCAATGAAAAAATATAAGACATGGAAGCAAACAGGAAGTGCTGGCTAGTACACAGACAGCAAACACAGCAAAGGTTTTATTACTATAAAAATATATTCAAGAGACTAAAATGAAAAATATGTCAAAAGAACTAAAGGCAAGTATGAGAAGAGCAATAAAACATGAATTTTAAAATCAAATAGAAACTGTTGTTAAAAAGTATAATAACTGAAATTCTAACTTTACTAGACAGATTTGATATCAGATCTGAGCTGAAAAGAGAAAGAATCAGTGAACTTAAAGACACATCAATTGAGATTATTCAAAGGAATAGAAAGAAAAAATAATAAAAAAAAATGAATGCATCCCCAGAAACCAGTGACATGCTATCAAGCAAAACAACATGCACAATGAAAAACACAGAAAAAGAGCAAAAAAAGAGAGTGAGAAAGAAATGGACCAAAAAGTATATAAAGAAATAATGACAAGAAACTTTCCAAATTAAATTTTATATTCAATACATACAAGAAGCTTGCACATAGGATCAACTTAAAGAGAATCACATCTGGACATCATAATTTAACTATTAAAAGGAAAAGATAAGGCCAGGTCCGGTAGCTCATGCCTGTAATCCCAGGACTCTGGGAGGCCGAGGCGGGTGGAATGTCTGAGTTCACAGGTTTGAGACCAGCCTGAGCCAGAGCGAGACCCCGCCTCTAAAAATAGCCAGATGTTGTGTCAGGTGCCTATAGTCTCAGCTACCCCAGAGGCTAAGGCAAGAGAATTGCCTGAGCCCAAGAGTTAGAGGTTGCTGTGAGTTATGATGCCATGGAATTCCACCAAGGGTGACAAACTGAGATTCTATCTAAAAAAGAAAAAGAGAATTGAGCACAGCAAAAGAGAAGTTACTCATCATACATAAGGGACCCTCCTGCAGTAAGATTAACAGAAGATATTTCATCAGAAACTATGGAGGCCAGCAGATAGTAGGATGGCAAGTTCAAAGTAGTGAAATAAAGGCTGTCAAACAAGAATGTGAGATCCTTCAAAACTGAAAAATATATTAAAACATTTCCAGGTAAACAATAACTAACAGAATTTTTATCAAGAGTATGACCAAAAGGAACCTGTTAAACTTTATTTTTCCATGTGTTCCATGTATAATGTACACTGTTGGGGTCCAAACTTTTAGGGAAAACAATCTCATTTTTATTTTTTAATTCAAATTTGTATTTGTTTATATTTAAGTATGTGTTTTTTCTATTATAAAAGCATTTTTTAAATATATTGTGGTACAAAAAAAATTTATGTAACAAACAATTACAAAACACAAGAATAGATACAAGAAATTTTAGATACTGGTAACAAATTTACAAGAAATTTTAGATACTGGTAACAAATTTACAACATTTATGTACCATACAAGGCCAAGAGCTCTTCTTCACTATCTATATCACAAGTATCATCTTCTTCAATTTCTAAGTTATCAGCATATTATGAAGTGCCACTTTCCTCATCCTAGTAAATTTCATCATCCTCAGTTCCATCCACAGCATTGTCAATACTACATTTTTTAAATGATTTCACACCACTTCCTTCTTGGTACAGTTCCATTATCCTAGGATTCAATCACAAACCTGGGTGATGGATCTTTTCTTGATACTGCCTATAGGTGTTAAATCATTACCAGCTCACTGCATCCATGACAGCCTCTTCATTAGGACCTTAAATGGTATATTTACTGATACATCAAAGAAGTTGTAGCTGTTCTTAGCTGGCCAAAGAGCAATTTTCATTGCAAGTTAATTGTAAGTTCAACAACAACTGATTACTGTATTCCAAGGTATTAATTTGCATATAGATATCGTTACTGCTTTCTAGAGTTACATTTTTAACACTTACACAGAAATTAAAAAATTAAAAATGTTTATATAGGTATAGGATTAATGCCTATAATACCTATTATGCACACACTTATTTTTCCCTCAAAAAATTGAGCAAAAAAGTCCACATTATACACAGAAAAATATTATGGAGACTACTGGTTAAATTAAACACATAGATAAGTGTATTTTTGTGTATGGCTCTTTATTTCCATTTTATTTTTAAAACAACATCATAAAACAATGATTATAAATACTTGTTGATGGACAATAATACTGCAAAGGAGAAAGTATTAAGTGGAGCTAAATAGGAGCAAATATAGTATATACTATAGAAATTAATCTGTTATTACTTTGATCTAGAGAGATAAATGTCAAGGCATTAATTGTAACCCCCAGTGCAATGACTAAAAAAAATAACTCAAAAGTACCTAGTAAAAGAAATGACAAGAGAATAAAATATTACTTAACACATAAATAAGGAAAAAGACATAAAATATAGCATATAGAAAGCAAACAAGAAAATGGTATAAACAAATTTTACTTTATCCATAATTATATAAGAGGTAAATTCATGAAACATTTTTAAAGAAAAACATGGAATGGAAGAATTAAAAAGAAAAGCATGGTCTGGCTATGTGCTTTTATACAATATAAACACCTTAGATGAAACACACAAATAGGTTAAAAATAAAAGTACAGAAAGAGTTATGATGCAAGCAGTGATCAAAAATGCAACTAGATGATTATGTTAACATTATACAAATTAGACTATCTACTTTGCGGTGTACAGAACTATGACTCTAGCAAAAAAATTCCCACATTCTAATCCCCAGAACCTGTGGATATAACAAAAGTGACTGAAGAGAAAGAGGGTTAAAGTCACAAGAAGAACTGTGATGGAACAGCACTGGTTGGAAAGATGTGCATTTAGGATGGAGGAGAAGCCACTCCAAGGAAACAAAACGTTCTCTAGAAGCTGGAAAGGTGAAGAAAAAGGATTCTACCCTGAAATTTCCCAAATAATCACAGCACAGTTGACACCTTAATACTCATGTGGGACTTCTGGCTTCCAAAACTGAAACATAACAGCATTGGGTTGCTTTAATCAATTAGGTTTGAGATAATGTTTCCAGAAGCAGCAGAAGAAGAATGTTATAATGCACACATATAACTAACTTAGACTTACGTAACTAGAATTATGACTAGAGACATTTTATAATGATAAAAGTGCCAATAATAAACACATATGCATGAATCAACAGAATTCCAAAATGCATAAAGCAAAAACTGAGAAAATTAGAGAGATAATCTAACAATAACAATTTGAGGTTTATATACACCACCTTCAATAATAGTTAGAAAATAATAGAAAACAGGCTACTTGAACAACACTATAAACCAGCTTAGCAAAACAGATGTCTACACAGCATTGCACTCAAAAGCAGCAGAATATGTATTTTTCTCATATAGGCCAGATACCAAGCCATAAAACATATTTTAAGAAGTTTAGCAAAATCATACAAAATTTGTTCTCTGAACACATGCAATACAATTAAAAATCAGTAACAGCAAATTTTTGAAATTTATGAATATATGGAAATCTCACCACACACTTTCTAATAACTAATGGGTCAAGAAGTAACTACAGGGGCATTTTAGGTAATACTTAGAAAGAGAAAGACACACACACACACAATATATTGTATATATAGAAACTTCTGAGAAAAAACTTAAGCAAAATCTAGAAAAAAATTATAGATATAAACACCTATATAAATTAAGAGGAAAATTAGAAATCAATAATCCAACCTCCTGCCTTAAGAAATTAGAAAAAGAGGGAGGCACCTGTGGCTCAAAGGAGTAGGGCTCCAGCCCCAATATACAATTAGAAAAAGAAGAACAAATTAAATTTCATATCAGGCAAAATGAGGTAAATAATGAAGATTAGAACAGAAATAAATTAGAAGAAATAATCCCAATAAAGAATACCTACAAAACTAAAAATCAATTCTTTGAAAATGTCAATAAAACTGACAAAACTCTAGTTAAACTCATCACATTTTTTTTAAAAAGTCTCAAATTATTAAGAATAGGAATGCTATTATCCACCTTGGACACACAATGAGGATTATATGAGAATACTATGAACAATTATATACCAATGAATTAATTAACTTAGATGAAATATATAAAGTCTAGAAATACACAAACTATCTAAATCGACTCAAGAAGAAATAGAAAATCCAAATAGAACCATACTGAGTATAGTATTAATTTAAAACTTTACACTAAAAAGATCAATTCCAGAATACTTTAATAGGCAAATTCTGCCAAACATTTTAGAGAAAAAAATTAATATTTGTCCTATATCATCTCTTTCAAAATAAAAAATAGAAAAGTGAACATTTTCCAATTCATTTATAAAGCCAATAATACCCAGACACCAAAATCAAACAAATATATCACAAGAAAATTATAGACTAATTTATCTTATAAATATAGATGCAAAAAACCTCAACCAAGGAGTACTCCAAATCCAGCAACATACAAAAAAAAATGACCAAGTTGAATTTATCCTAAGAATGCGAGGTTGGTTCAATATGCAATAATCCAGCAATGTAATGCACCATATTAACAGAATAACAGGTAAAAACCACATGATAACCTTCATAGATGGAGAGTAAGTATTTAAGAAAATCCAACACTCTTGGCAATAAAACAAAAAAAATCACACCTTAGGAATAGAAAGGAAATTCCTCAACCTGGCAAGCAGAATCTAGGAAAAACTCACAGCTAACATCACACTTAATGCTTAAAGACTGAATGTTTTATTTCTAACATTAGCAAAAAGTGGGATGTCCCCTTTCCCTGCTTCCCATCATTGTACTAAAGGTTCTAGCCATGGCAAGACAAAGAAATAAAAGATATCCACAAGCTCAATAAAGAATTAAAACTATGTTTATACAGGTCATTTGATCTTGTACTATTCTTTAACATAATAATGTGCCACAAACTGGTTGCCTCCAAATACATAATTATGTTGTCTGTTATGGATGCTACAAATCCAAAATCAAGCTCTGGGCCATCTTGACTTTGAAGAAAGGATCTAACCCAGGCTTCTCTCCTTGGCTGCTACACAGCCATTATCTCCCCATGTCTCTTCACACTGTCTTCCCTCTGTGTCTAAATGTCTTTTGGTAAAGACACCAATCATATTGGATTAGGGCCCACCCTAATAACTTCATTTTGACTTGACCACCCTGTAAAAACCCTACCCCAAATAAAGTCATCTTCTGAAGTACTGAGAATCCAAGGGTTAGTGAAAGGGAGTGAGCCACAACTCAACCCACACTCCATCTGTATAAAAAAGCCTAAGAACTCCATCAACTATTGAATGAATAAATACATGTGGCATATTCAATCAACATAATATTAGTCAGCAATTAAAAAGGAATTAAATGCTTATAAATGCTGTAACATGGGGTTTATTATGCTAAATGAAAGACAGACGCTAGGCACAACAGGCCACATAATGGATTAAGTCCTTTTATATCAAATATTCTGAGTAGGTAAATCCATAGAAACAGAAATTAGATTAATAGCTTTTAGGAGTTGAGAAGAAGTAATAGAGAATAAATGTTAATAATTATGAGGCATCATTTTGGGAAGATAAAATCTTCTAAAACTGATTGCTGTGGTGACTGCACATCTTTGAACATATTATAATGTTGAACTATATGCTTTGTATGGCATGGGAATCATAACTCAAGGAAGCAGTTATTAGAAAGAAAAAAAAGAGAGAAGTGAAGAAAAATGGAGGAGAGAGGAAGGAGAAAAGAAGCTCCCCAAAGCTCCAGGGAAAGATGTTAGCCTGGCACCTGCTCAGCATCTGCGTGGAGCAAACGCGAAGGAAGGAGCCGGAAGTGAGTTTGGGATGTGACGTAATCAGCACAGCCAGGTGGGTGGAGCTCTGTGAGCAGGTTGTTCCAGCTACCTCCTGCCTATTATCTTGTCGTGGCTGTGTTACTTGGTCTGGAACCGTGCCTCCTGACTTTGTATGATCTTCTTTAAGATCTTTCAACTATTTATTATCCCTTTAGCTTTCATGTGCAATTGCTGAGCACTGAGATTTTTAGGAAAGAAAGTCGGCTATTATCAGGAGGAGAAAAAACACTTTTTGTTCATGGAGAATGGAGTTTGACAGTCACGCTGACACTTGGCAGTAAACTTGGGAAAACTCCTTGGTCTTCTGCAACTTAAGTTTCTTCATCTAGAAAATGGGACTAAAAACAACCCAAGCCCATTGAGTTGTTACAACAATTTGATCAGAAAATGTATAGATAGAGTATTTGGAGCAATGATTCCCACAGATAAGGATTCAATAGAAATTATTGATTTTGATTTCCTAACATTCCACTTCCTTTCCTAGGCTCTTTAACTTTGGGTAGATGTTGCACAATTTTTTATTTATTTATTTTTTGAGACAAAGTCTCACTATGTCACCCTGGGTAGAGTGCCATACTGTCACAGCTCACAGCAACCTCAAACTCTTGGGCTTAAGTGGTTCTCTTGCCTCAGCCTCCTAAGTAGCTGGGACTACAGGCACCCACCAGGACTCCCGGCTATTTTTTGGTTGTAGTTGTCATTGTTATTTGGCAGGCCTGAGCTGGATTCGAACCCTCCAGCGCTGGTGCTTGTGGCCGGCACCCCAACCGCTGAGCTACAGACGTTGAGCCAGTGTTACACAATTATTATCATAGATCATATCTCTATCTCATTCGACTCTGTGGTATGTTGAGTCATAACAACAAACACACTGAAGACTCCATTATAAATTTGACCATAATAATACCCAAATTAAAAGCAAAAGAATCTGATTTTACAGCCATCATAAAGATCAATTATCAATCATTCTTACAATAAATGTTAATGATCACATTCTTAGGCATGTTTTGATAAGTCTCAAATTAAAAGTGCAATTTAACATTGATTTATAAAAGATAAATACAGAAATCGTGTGTAACTGAATCTCTAAAGTATAAATTGCAAATAAAAAAGAAAATGTGTTTGTTTCTACTAATGCACACCTAAAACTACCTCTGGTTAGGAAATATGAAAAGGAAACTCTCTTTCTTCCACTAATCACTGTTTGCCAATGGTAATGTTGGCACCTAAAAATGCCGCAAATATTAACATAACAGAAGGCACATTGCCTTTGAAATTATATAGGCCTGGCTTTTAATTCTGCTTCTCCGGTTTCCTCAGGGTGTGGTCTTAGGCAAGGTATTTAAACCCTGTGAGGATTAGTTATTTTGCGTGTAACCTGGAATGAATAAAGCACACCTTGCTGGGTCCTTCTGAACATTAATGAGAAAATACTATACCAGGGTGTTGACAGTGGCAACTAACAGGAAGAAAACAATAGAAGTCAAGCACCACATTTCAAATTGATGAGCATAATGAAGTTAAGTTTTGAAACCATGTCATCCAGCCTTAGTGGGTATGAAGAGCTAAAGACAAACAGAAGAAATGAGAACCTATTTCCAGAGGATATTGATTTTGCAGCACCTTGTCTTTCATCAAGTAATAAAATATGTGTTTTTCTTAAGTTCCAAACTGAGGGGGAGCATTTCAAGGGGGAACCTTGTAGAAAGTGAGTGTGCTGGGTCTAAGCCTCAGGGACTAATGCCAGACTCACACTGGAGACGTCTGCACATCTGTAACTGGCCAGAAGCTCTGGCAGCAGATCAAAAAGTGACTGCACTAAAAATAGCCTTCACTCTCAGAGGCTGCTCAGGCAAGAAGGCAGGAGGCCAGATGCAGGCCTGGCAGAAGGAAGCTGGAGTGGTACAACCTACGTCTTATCATGAGCCAACCTACGTCTAGGAGAGAGGTGACCCGAAGGACTGAGAAGAGACCCCTGAGTGGCAGCTGCAGATGACGTGACTCCAGAATCAAGAGCCCAGAAGGGAGTGCTGAGTGGGCAGACGGAGAAGATGAGGTAGACCCTCTCATCAGAGGGGTGATCACCTTGCCAAGAGCTGACCCGAGGGTATAAGTGAGGAGGTGGAGGAGGGGAAGTGATGTGTGGGCCACCAGAGCTAAGGAGTGAGGAAGGAATGCTGGGTGGAAATTGGGGAGTATTGCAATAACCCCTGAAGCACCTCACACGAGCAAAAATCAGCTATACGTACACAGCAAAGAGTAGAAATGGAAATTCATGGCCAAGCTCACGTGCCTCCTCCTGCCACCCAAATCGCCCCATCTCAACACCAGGGGGAGCTAAGAGCAGAGAGGAAGACACGCTTTTTCATTTTAGAGTCCCAGAGCCCAAAAAAATCTTAACTAAGGAAGGAAGTTCAAATTTGAATGAAGTTCAGAATTTTGATTATTATATTGATTATTACATTGATTAGTCATAAAGCATCTCAAAATGTCTTCTTTTATGTAAGGTTAACTTAAAAAGTTGCAAGAGCTGTCAAAATGCCCATTAAGGGGTGGGAAAGAGAGAGTATATTTAGCACCCTCAATGTGGGGCAGAGAGAAAAAAATAAAGTTATCTCCCACTTGTGTCCTACAGGGCTGTCCCAGTGGGTCAATGTAACTGATGGGTAGTCAAATTAGATACCAATAGATAGGTAAATAAGAGATTGATTGATAACAGGTAGGTAAATGATAGATCCATGATTTATGGATAGATAATAGATGGTAGATTATTATTGATAGATTATAGAAGATAGATTATACATAGACAGATACTGGATAGATGGCTGATTGATAGGCAGGCAGGCAGATAGCTGCCATTAGGTACAGAGCCTGGCATTCATTAAGGATTCAATGTGCCAGTTCCCCCCTCCTCAAATGTCCCTCTTTTAGACACTTAGGAAGTGGGGAGGAAGGAAGGCATCAGCTGACTGTTGATGTCAGTCTTCCCTTGAGTCCTGAGCTACAATTGAGACAGACTTGTCCTGAGAATTTCAGGAAAGCTCACCGTGCTCAAGCAAGAGCATGAAGCTTGAGCACCCACACAGGTCAGTGGGGTAGGGGACCATGGAGCTGCGGGGACCCTCATGTTCTCAAGGGCCCCTGGGGTTTATTTGGCTGATCTACTTGACTGAGGAAATAGACCCCATACTTTCACCTCGTCAGGTGATGGTTGCCTCTCGGGCCTTATGCTATTTGCCTGAAGAAGCAGATTAGAGGACTCCTCAGCAGGTACCAGACACAGCATACTTGAGAAGCCCTAGCAAGAAGAGAGTATGGTTTTGCGAAAGATGTGAGACTAGATCTGAGGAACTGAAGCTAATGAGAACCTGAGGGACCCCCTGACAGCTGTGCATGAAGGATGGTCAGAAAAGACGCACCCAGCAGGTTTCCGACCTGGCAGCTCCCCTGGACTTTGCAGGGAGGGGAATTTAGCCTGCAGAGTGTGCCTTCTAAGAGCGTGCATTAGATACACCCCCCCTGCCACACCCTGCTGCTGGCTGGACATTCCTCCAGCCTCCGCCCACACCTGCACATCCCTGCTACCAGCTGATGGTTGCCAGCACAGACCTGCGCTGGCTGCATCAGAGCCACTTCATTCCCTCAGAGGACCTGCTTCCTTCCTGCCAGGCGCCACCGTGTGGACTCGCCTTTTAGAAATTCACCTTTCTAGGCCGTATTTTTGTTGTTATTGCTTTGTTGTTCTGATTATTTTTTCCTGTTGGTGTGTTTTGCTCTGCTTTTCAATCTAAGAGCCAAAGGGGACATTTAAACTTAAACCTCCCTGCTACTGACTCATACCTTTTCCGATCCCCTGAGTCTCTAGTAGTTCCCACCAGACCTCTGTTCCCAAACCAGGCTTCAAGTCCTGCCTGTCTCAGTGTCACAGGGTGATGAGAACTGTGGCCTTAGCATTAAACAGTGTGCAGCTTTAGAGGTAAGTAGTTTGGGTATAAAATTTGTCACACACAAGCTGATCTAAGTTTCTTCATCCTCACAGTGACAGACTGTTGCCACTTGCCCTACATAGTAGAAGTACACACCCCTCGTGGAAGGTCCTACAGTGCCCAGGCCTCATAATGAGCTGTGCCAGCATCTTTGGGATCAGTGCTCCTGGGGTCAGTGGCTCAAACTGCGACGTGATTTCACTCTTACCGTCAGCCACATCCTCACTGTCTCCTCTTTACTAGGAACTTGGTCCTTCCTCAACCCCCTCCCCCAGTCAAGCATGCATTTTCCTTTGTGGCTCAAGTGGGTAGACTTATTTGTTTATTCTTTGTATACTTGGTTATTGTTGTTTATTTCTTATAGGAGAACAAATTCCAACTGTCTTTTGGGAAATAAGATTAATCAAGGATTGTGGGAAAACGTGTAATCATTGCAGTTCTGATTATGGTTACCCTTGTCCTTATTTGATTGCTACATGATTGTGACTGAGATAAAGGAAAACATCATGAGCCAAAAATTATAGGTGTGGGAGACACTTAAGACATCTCAAGATATGCAAAGGGAACAGGATATCCAAGGGCAGCAATAACAGTTGCTGACCTGGGAAACAGAGCTGGGCACGTGAACAAAGTTGCAGTCACCTGATAGCAGAATAGGGGGTGTGAGTGTGTGTGTGTGTGTGTGTGTGTGTGTGTGTGCACTTCAACAGTTTCCGGCCCCCAGGATCCTTCAGCTTCAGGTCCCCAGGATTTTTCAGCTTCAGTACTTCTAAGTAGTCGTGTCTTCAGGCTGCATCATTTCTAAGAACCAGGAGGCTCCACCTTGCCTCAATTTCTTTTTTCTTATTTATTTATTTATTTATTTATTTATTGAGACTGAGCCTCAAGCTGTTGCCCTGGGTAGAGTACCATGGCATCACAGCTCACAGCAACCTCCAACTCCCAGGCTTAAGCGAGTCTCCTGCCTCCCAACTACAGGCACCCACCACAACTCCCGGCTATTTTTTTGGTTGCAGCCATCGTTGTTTGGCAGGCCCGGGCTAGATTCAAACCCGCCAGCTCAGGTGTATGTGGCTTGTGTCTTAGCCGCTTGAGCCACAGGTGCCTAGCCATTCCTTGCCTCAATTTCTTTTGTTTTGTTTGTCTGTTTTCATTGTAGCACTACCCAAGTGTCACATTCCAAACCCAGACTAAAGATATTTACACTACAGAGCTATGGATGCAGTAAGCAAACTAAACACAGCCTGCTTTGAGGAAGACAAGCAGCCCATCTATTCTATCCTGCACCATCTTACGTCCCCAAACCATGCTCAGACATCAAAGAATACACAAAAAGCCCTACATCATCACAGTGGCAAGTTTCTAATAAAAAGGGTGTGAGCAATTTGCCACCCTAAAATCCTAGCAAGTCCACTGGTGCTTGCTCAGTGACGTGGAGAAACTGCATGAATCAAATGTTATCAATGCAGAGTGGCAATAAGACCAGGGCCGTATAAATCTAAAGAGACTGTTTCACATTTAGCTGTTCTTTATGCATCACCCACCAGGTGCTTTTGCACCAGGTCTCACTTTTCTGTTAAGCAAGAGGATGCACAGCCTCTGACAACAGCTGATGAAACACAGGGAGAGTCTTCAAACGGATACTCATCACACCAACGAGACGCGTGGCCGTGAACTCAAGTAGCTCCCTCTTTAGGCTGCCGTGGTAACGGAGTCGAGGGAGATGGATGGGCATGCAAGTTTGCTTCAGGAAAGCCCCAGAAGTTAGAATGCTTCAGAGAAACTCTGAGGCTGTGATGTTGCCTGACCCCAGAGTTTCCTGTTAACAGATGATTAGCTCAGATTATGAGTGCTCCTTGGGGTCGGAGCCTCTGCTTTCCTTCTGTAGCTCCAGCCCTTATCACTTTACCCGGAACAGAGCAGGACTCTGTAATTACCTTCTGGGTTTATTGTCTGAACCAATGTTCTCGCGATGATGTGAAGCCCTTGCTTTGCAAAGTGGGGGCCTGAGGTTTCTGTAACATCAGCAACTGAAAATACAACTATTCTAATTGTTCCCCCTTTGTTCTAATAGTAATCTTAAAAATATGTACAATATTGAGGATCATTTTATGACAACCTACTGATGGAATTCAGAGCCAAGATCTGAGAGTCTGCATCTGTATTAGAGATCATTCTTTTCTGAGTTAAGGTCAATGGGCATCTCTACAATGTAAAGGAGCTGAAGTCAAGATTCCTGTGGGCAAGCAAGTTTGGAGACCTACCACCCCTCAGATCCCCTCAGCATTTACTGCAATGCCTGCCACATAATAGGTTTTTAATCAAGGTTTAATGACAAATTATGGGTGAAACCAAATCTTGGTAATTAGTACCATGTTGACCAGGCAGCTTTGGCCAAGCTAAAGCACATCTGCCGGCATTTGCTTTCTTTTCTTTCTTTTTTTTTTTTTTTTTGCAGTTTTTGGCCAGGGCTGGATTTGAACGCGCCACCTCCTGTATATGGGGCCAGTGCCCTACTCCTTTAAGGCACTGCCCCGGAATTTGCTTTCTTACATGCTTTTCATGGAACCACAAGGGAGTTTCCCCTCAGCTGTGGAGAGCAGAGGAAAAGAGCAGCCAATTTGCAGCTCACACAAATTGTGATCGATCCACTGACTCACCTCCTCAGTGTGAAACCACAGAAAGGCCTGCACCAGCCTCTTCTCCCCCCAGCCCTCCTCAAGTTCCTGACTCACATGTAAGCTTAGCTCTGCGATGAAGGTTCCAGGTCTATGAAGGACACCAAGGTCAGAGAACTACAGTGAGTTTCAGTCCCTGCTTCTGGGAGTTCAGCCAGGCTATGGAGTTCAGCCTACCCACGATCTAGCCCCCCTTTCTTAACCTATCCTCCCTGTCTACCTGCTTGTCAGGTAGACTTCAAGCTCCAGTGTCAGAAGCAAAGACAACAGCATCACAGAGAATGTGCAACCAGCCCCCGCAATTGTGGAAGCCAGTCTCTGAAATAAGTCCCTTCTCTCTCCTGTGGTTCTGCTTCTGTGGTTGAACTGACATGGGGGGTGTTGATGCAGTACCTTGCTCCCATCACTGTTCTGCTCTCACTACAGTTTTCCAGGTTTCGGAATCCATAAATAATTGCATTAAGGCAGATTGTAATAATACTATACTCCTAACCTTATCTTCAACTAGACCAAACACTTTCACAGTCATTAAGTGAGGTATATAGTACCCGTAAGACCTATTCCGAGGCTTGGTGCACACACTTGCATAAGCTCAACAACACAGAATAACACTGGCAGGGGAACCTGGGAATTTTGGTCCCCTGAAGTCCAGACAGGTCGCCTTCCTTGGTTGCAAATTGCATCCCTCTCCTAATGGGCTAGTGGTTGTGTGCTTAGGGCACACTTTGAGTGTCACACTTCCAGGTGTGCAGAGACTATAAATCCAACTCAGACAAGGATAGTTTGCAGTGTTCAGGGTCAAGAACCAGGATCTCATTATTATCTTACCTCAAAGACCCACAATTGCTAGAAATGGCAAAGGGCCTCCCCAAGGGACCCGCCCACTCTGCTGGAATGTATGTGCCCTCACAATGGATTCAGAACACTTGCTTTTCAACAAACCAGTAAGAGGGAAGTAAAAATCACCATAACCTGGAAAGGAGGCAAGGATCAAGCACTGAGATTTGAACTTTAGCGTTTATTAAAATTAGTGTTCAGGAATCACTGCCTGACAGAACTTGGTTAAGTACAGAGAATAATTATTTGCCACCAAGCAACAATGCTATTTTTAATACAATTTAGCGTCCTTAAAGGAAAGGAGATTACTATTGAATTCAAAATTAAAAAAAAAAAAAATAGATTAAATATAAAACAGAACCTGAGGCTACAAATGCTAACAATGACAATGTTCTTTTAGTAAAACATAAGATATGAAAGTAATGTTGCTAATTTGCCTTCTCTTTTTATCATAAATAGCCTTGCAGCAACTGATACTCTCACTAACTGCACAGTAAGTCTTTGTAAATCACTCCGTGTTAGGATCCTGCTCTTGAAGCTTAACAAATTCTTATTCAATGAGATGAAAGGCTTCAGCTAATTCTTTTGTTGTAAACTTTTCTGGCTCTGGCTTTTCTGATGCTTTGTGTTCTTGTGTTTCCATCAGCAGCTTCTCTGCCTATGACACTAGCTCTAGTGTAAAGGTGCTGACAGGAGGAACCACTCACTCTGTGCAGGTTGGTTTATAGGCACAGAATAAACTAGTTCTCTAATAATCAACTAAATTATTTAATCACGAAGTATCCTTATGGGGATCCTCGGGACCCCATTCATAAGTACAGAATGACATAGTTGGATTACACATAACCTGGGGACTACATATGTTTGTTTTGGTTTTATAGTTCTTAAGTAAGCTAAAAGCAAAGTTGAAATCTCAATCTTTTTGTGCATGTTTAAACAAGATACAGTCGTGTCACTGAATGACAGAGATGTTTCAAATAGTGCTTCAGTGGGAAATTTTATTGTGCAAACATCATAGGATATCCATACGCAAACCTACATAATATAGCCTCCCATAAACCTAGATAATACAGCCTCCTATACAACTAGGCTGTGTGGAACGGCCTGTCACTCCTAGGCCATAAACCTATAAAACACGTACTGAACACTGTAGGCAGTTGTAACACAATGGTAATTGTTTGGATATCTTAGACGAGGTGCAGTAAAAATACAGTACAAAAGATAAAAAGTAGAATGCATGGGGCAGCGTCTGTAGCTCAAAGGAGTGAGGTGCTGGCCCCATATGCTGGAGGTGGCAGGTTCAAACCCAGCCCCGGCCAAAAACGGCAGAAAAGAAAAAAAAAAGTAGAATGCATGAATAGTGGCATTTTAGTCTTTGTGTTGCTATTGCAAATGGGATCTCTTCTTATATTTTATGTTCTAATTCTCTATTTTTTGCATTCATAAAACATTTGATTTATTAATATTAAAACAAAAATCCATGCCCGGGATTGGCAGATTATGGCTCAGAGACCAAATGCAGACTTCAGTCCACAAACTGCTCATTTTTTTTACATTTTTAAATTATTGAAAAGTAAAAGAATGTGATACAAAACGATCTATGACTCAGAAAACCTAAAATATGAAAATATTTACCAAGGTATCCTTTTCAGAAAACTGTTTTCCAAACTTGATTTGTACTTAGTCATTGAAATTCTAATTAAAACTTGTCTGTATAAATAGGCAAATACAGTCAACAATTTCTATGGAAATACTTTTTGTAGAAATTGAGAAGTACATATTGAAAATTGAGAAATACATATGGAAAAAGAAAAGACCTAGAATAGTCAAAACATCTTGAAAAAGATGAAAGGATTTGCTATTGCCTTTCAAGACTTAGTATGAAGCTACACTTGTGAAGATAATGCAATATAGGAATAAAGGCAAACAAATACGTCCGTGGAATAGAACATAATCTATTTTGGAACATAGATATATTTGAGGGGTTTTTTTTAAGTGCCAAAATGTCAATTGAGATTTTGTTTGTGTCTTTGCTTTTATAGTGGCAAAGTAATTCAGTGATAACAGATAATATTTTCTACAAATGATGTGTATGTACTAGATTAGAACAATTAAACACTCCTATGTAAAATATGAACCTTTATAGTTGCAGCACACCATATACAAAAATTAATTCAAGATGGATCATCTTCTTTAAGAAAACCAGATAATATCTTCATGATCTTGAAGTAAGCAAAGATTGCCTAAAATGATTCAAACTGCATTAACTGTAAAGTGAAAAATAAGCTATAAATTGGACTTCAACAAAATTTAAAAACTTCTGCTCATCAAAATATATAGTGAATGGTGCATTTTACAAGGGTACAAGTTAAATATACTAAGTGTAGAATATAAATGTCTTAACACAATAGCTACTAAATGTAGAATATAAATGTCTTAACACAATAACTAAGAAAATGCGGTGAAGGCTATGTTAACCAGTTTGATGGCAGTATTTCACACTGTATATAAAACCAGCCTATTGTACCCCATAATTACATTAATGTACACATCTATGACTTAATAAAAAAAAAAAATATGTATATTTAAACAAATAAAACAGCAAACCCCAGACTTGGAGAAAAAAAGACTTATCTGCTCAAAATATAAAAATAATGTGTAATAATTAATAATAAAAGACAAACAACTTATTTCAAATGTGATCAAAAGATGTGAATAAAGATTTCACAAAAATAATACATAAGAATGGCTAACAAAGCACACACAAAAAAGTTCAAGAGTGTTAGTCACCAAGGAAACGCAAATTTAGCTCTACAATGAAAACTGACTACAGAATGATAAAATTTTAAATCCTGTTAAAACCTAACGTTGACAATATATGAGACAATTGTAACCATCATAAATTGCTGGTGGTCATATATAATGCTACAAACACTTTGGAAAAAATGTTGATACTATTGGACAGTGTCAACCATTAAAGAAATCCTGCCTGTGGCCCAGCTTTTCCACTCCTAGGTATTTATCCAAGAAAAATGAACATATGTGTTCACAAGTGAAAGCATAAGGATGTTCATGCCAACTTTATTTATAGTACCCAAAGCCTGGAGAGAGTCCAGGAGTTCATTCAAGAAAAAAGAAAAAAAAGTCTTTTTTTTTTTTAAAAAAGGTTAGTTGTTTGTTTTTTAAATTAAGTTTATTTATTTTTTTATTTTTTTGTTGTTGCAGTTTGGCCAGGGCCAGGTTTGAACTCGCCACCCTCAATATATGGGGCCGGCACCCTACTCGCGGAGCCAAAGGCACCACCCAAAAGTCTTATTTTTAAATAAACGGGTATCCTTTCTCTCTCTCTTTTTTTTTTTTTCTTTCAGTTTTTTTTGGCCGGGGCTGAGTTTGAACCCACCACCTCTGGTACATGGGGCCGGTGCCCTACTCCATTGAGCCACAGGCACCACCCAAAAGTCTTATTTTTTAAGAACAGGACACTTCTCATCAATGAAAGAGGAAACTCACAAGAACCTGAATAAATCTCAAAAACTATATGCTGAGTTAAATGAACCAAGGATGAACCACATGCTGTATGATTCTATTTGTAGGAAGTTCAAGAGCAATTTCACCCATAGCTATTACGTATTAGGATGCTGATTTCTCACAGGGAGGTGGTATGTGTCTTTTTGGAAATGCTCAATGCCTTGAATGTAGAGTGTCAGTTACATAACGTAATGTCTACGTTACCAAATCGTGTTGAATTGTGTTCTTGAGATCTATGAATTTCATTGTATGTTTAAGTTTGGTTTTTTATGTGTCCTATCTCTGCCTGACCCTGAGTGACATTCTCAGCCACTAAGTGCCCTGCCAAAATCAGATAGTCTTTCTTATTTTCATTTACTCAGTGCTTAAACGGAGGAATGAATGCCTACCATGAAGAAGAAAGAGAAGAAGAAACCAGAACAGGTCACACAGTGCAGTTCAGACGGGCAACACCAACTACTACACGTGTCTTTTCCTTGCGAATCCTCACTCCTGCCGGGGAACACACTTCCACAAGCCACCCAGTGTCTAGGATGGAATCCAAAAGACAGCGTCATCAATTCTAGCAATTTTAAAACTTTTGAAGAAAACACTGAATAAAAGTGGCAAAAGGATTTTAGTAAATATTCCACCTTTTAGTAATATCCCAGTAGTCGTCAGAATGGGCACATGCAAATAGAAAAACTCAGTATTGTTATAAAAATTGACATTTTATCTAAGCTATCCTTTCACTCAAGGTGCCTATGAAAAAGAAGAGTAAATGATTTAAATCCCACGTCCACTCTAAAGGCTATTCACTAATTCACTCCGTCATTCACTGGGCATTTGTTTATTGAGCATCTATTTTGTGCTAGATACTAAGCTAGCTGTCCGAATATACTGATTTGTAACAAAATCTGTCCTTTCTATAAACAAACTGACATTCTAGTTGAAGAGAAAAGTAAATAAGGAAACAATGGCCAATTGTGCTATGAAAGAGGTAGACACAAAGAAATATGGGTTCTGCTGTTTCTTTATACACAGGACACGCTTGGTCCCTTGCGTCAGACGTCCCTACAAGTCTTCTTGTTCCCCATCTGTCCTTATTCTTCTATCTCAGAATATTGCTCAAGTCACGTTCCCTGTCTGGGAAGTTTTTTCTCCATTTCTCTTTTAAAAGGGTCCAGCCCAAGTTTCACCAAAGCCCATGAGACACATGTGTCCTTCCTCTAGGCTTTCCAGCCCAAGTTTCACCAAAGCCCATGAGACACACGTGTCCTTCCTCTAGGCGTTCCCAGTGGGTTTGCCCCTGCTGGGAGTGTCACAGTGCTTAGGGAACAAGAGCAGCCCCAGACTCAGCAGCTGCTAGCGGCCCTGCAGCCGGCGGGGCAGGGAAGACGCTGCAGCTGCAGTAGCTAGCGGCTGTCCGTGTGGTCATCGAGCCCGTGCCCTTCACAAAATACTGGTGGCTGTTATGGACAAAGGGGCTTGCGGATAGCGGGGATCCAGACACCTATGATTTCCTCTCAGTGTCCAAATATATCCTGTTTCAACACAGCTGCTGCAAGGGCAGGATGTTCAAGTCCTCAATCCAGGAAGTGTGCCCATGTAGAAAAAATCTGTAAAATATAGTTAAGAAACAACAATTGCCACTTCTGAACTTGTCTGGAGTAACAATCTGCTGCTGTGCTAGTGTGACCGAGGTGACTCATGTTAGATTGGCCTGAAGAGCAAAGATGAACATTTTCCATCAATCTCCAAAAGAGGGAAACAGGCCTGGGTCTCCTTGGGGTAAATGTTTCCTCTGTAATGGAGTGGGGATAGTTCCAGGCTATAATCGGGCTGACTTTATACATACAAGTCTAAACGCTCTGGATGCAATTTAATCCCTGGCCACTTCTCAATGTGGGGATACCGATGGCATGCCATCTGAGAAAGGCAGAAAGACTGTCCCTGGTGGCTAGGAGCAAAGGGTCACCAACTGCATTTCAGAACAAGGGCTCTGGCTGTGGTGCTCAATCCTGACTGTGCATAAGAATCGGACCAATAGAATCAGAATCTCTAGGAACAGGACCCAGGTGATAGGAATTTTTAAAGCTCCCCGGGTGCTTTTGTTACTGGACAAAGGGATCTGGCCAGCTGCTACTGCCCAGCCAACATGCAAAGATGGGGAACAGGTCCACCAAGCTTTATTGTCAGAAGGCCAGCAGTCTGGAGAACATAAGAGCAGCCTCTCCCGGACTGTTCGGCCTCAGTTATTATTCTAATAGTTTTTATAATGGGAGCAAAGGAGCAAACTAGAAAATTTTCATTTTGTCTAACAGGATCATCAAAGATAACAACATAAAAGTAGCTCTAACGATGTATGATACTTAAACAACATAAAAGCAATCTTTCTTCTGACAACACTGCAACACATTGTCTAAGTGTTACTACCTCCCCAAAGCCTTTTGAGACAAACATCCTCACAATCCTGGTGAAACCTTATCTAGATAATCATGGAAGGGATGTGGGGAAATGTGGGCTGAGAAAACTAGGTCAGCCGTGCTGCGTCAGCTCAGCTTCTTGGACCCCATGTTGTAGTCCACTTTTCTGCCTTCACTTTCAATGTGCAACCAAATTTTAAAACTACTGAGTGCAATGAGAGGATTGCCTTGAATTTGCACTTGAATTACCTACAGAGAGCTCCATAACTAAATGTAATGGTTAATGTTATGTTTCATTTTGATGGGGCTAGGGGCACGCAGCTGTTTGGTCAAGCATTTTTCTGCACGTGTGTGTGTGTGTGTGTGTGTGTGTGTGTGTGTTTTGAGAGAGAGAAAGTTTCTGGATGAGGATAATTTTTGAATCAGTGGGCTAAATAAAGCAGGGTACCCTTCCCAGTGAGAGTGGGCCTCCCCCAATCCCTTGAAGGCCTCAATAGAACAAAATAGCTGACAGGTCTCTTCCCCAAGAGAGTATTTTATTGAGAGCATCATTTTTACCTTCAAAGAGAAGAAGGAACTCCATCTACCTTCCTGCGTTCAGATGGAACATTGATCTTCTCCTGTCTTTGGACTCTTAACCGAAATTCTTACCAGCTCCCCTTGGTCTGGTGGCCTCAGGCTGGAACTTAAACACCACTGGGTCTCCAACTTTCCCTCAGCAGATCTTAGGACTTTTTATTCTCAACAGTCAAGCGAGTCAATTCCTTATAATGAAATTCTCCTCCTCCGCCCCACCCCCACCAAAACCCTAATTTACTTGTACACACACCAATTCTATTCCCAGATATCCAGATTCAACTGGGAAGTGATGGCCCAAGACTTCCATTTCTATTCCCAGGCTGTTCTGATATTCTGCCAGGCTTTCAAGTCCTGACACCACTCAGTGATTTCAGCAAGTTACTTGATTCTGTCTAAGTTAGTTACCTTCTTGGTACATAAGATGGGGATAGCTATACTACCTTATGAAGTTACCCAAATTTCACAAATTGGTGAAATTTGAATCATACATGGTACAAGGTCCAACAAATAGATAATGAGATAATATTCATTTTCACACATTTATGTGCCAACTGAAAAGCATTTTTTTTCATACTAAATGCTCAATGATTATTTGGAGTGCAAATAGAAAATATTTCTAAATCATCAGTCATTTTATTCTCTTTAGAGTACAGTTTGAAATTTGCATGTGTCTCATCCACATCATCCTTTTCATTTGCTCCATAAAAACACATAAGTACTTTTTGCCTTTCTAGTCATGATGACCCAGGTGCAGTGGTCACTAGGCAGTGACCCAACTGACAGGACTTTTTTCATGTATTTTCTCCTGCTCCAATTTCTTCAAGTTTATCACCTGACTTCTTCAGGCACTGAGCATCGAAGTAACTTCTAATTTTTCTTTTTGGAAAAATACACAGTGAAGGGAAGCAGTTAGCAGCTGCCACCTGAGAGGGGATTTGGACAAACACCACTTGTTGGCTATGCTTGGTCTGAATTTTAAGGCTATGGTTTTCATTCATGATGTTAAACGGTCATTTGAAATCCCTCAAACAGTGTGTTTGACCTTAAGACACTGTGGTGCCCGCTATTGGCAGTAAGGTCCCTTTTGTCCTCACACTTCGTCTTTGTGGCATTGAAAGCCTTGGAAAGAAACTTCTGTGTAGGAAAATGCTAGCATTTTATAGTCACAAATCAATGGGTGTTTAAGAGAGATTTTTATAATGATTATTTTATGTTGTTTAAATACTTTTACTTTAAAAGATTACATAAAACCTCCGTAATAGCAAATAACTCAAAGCAGACTAAGCAGAAGGATGATACAGTTATAACTATATGAATATGTTAACATTTAGGGAACAGTCAGGCGCATTACTGGCCTTTAGAAAAATAGAATGCTTCGTGTAGACACTAATTAATCAATAAAATCCTAATTGGATTCTATTAAGTATTGGATACGACATTTCAATTTAAATATTCCGTGTACAACCTTGACCCTTTCCTAAGCAGCAATAAAAGCCAATTAGGGTGGTATTCAAATTATGATTATGAATGCTATCACCACGGTCATGTACTGGATATGGTAACAATTAAGAAGAACATAGTAAAGAATGGATCGGGCAAGTTCCGCTTTATTTTCTTACTAGTGTTGGGCGATTTAATATTACACAAGACAGCTTTTAAAGAACCTGAGCTTCGGAATTAGAAGCCAGAGATGATTGGCTCCTATTCTTTTGTAATTGTGTCTTTATCTGAGACCCATGTCTCTGCCAGTACAATGGGAATAACATTGGGAATAACATATGGAAATAACAATGAGAATAACAACAGCCATTATCAGGACTGTGTTCAAGACTAGAATTGCTATTCACAGAAGATCTAACAGAAGGCTAAACACAGCAGAGTTCTGTGGAAAGTGGCAGATCTAATACAGAATCCTGAGGTCTGCATTCATGGGATCTTAGGAAGAAATTCTGGGCTCACCAAGACCAGCCTGCCATTTACAGTTCAAGAACCCTTCTCACTGTGTCCCAAATAGTCTACCCTTCTCACTGTGTCCCAAATAGTCTATTCCAACCTACTTGAACTTTTCATTACTTCAGAATTTACATTCTTATAGGGAACCATAATGTCATTCTTGGAATATACATAAATTACGCTCCTTTTGACTCCCATTTGACCTATTTTTCCATCAGTAATAGCACAGACCATATTGAAATGGTTTTCCAGATGATTTGTTCAGGAAATAGAGCCAATCCTTTGGTAGCACAGGCTTTGGAGCTAAGCTGATCAGGTGCAAATCCCAGCCTTACTTTACCTGTAGGACCTTGGACCCATTAACCTTTCTGTGATATTTTACTCTTGTCATTAAATGTGAATAATTTCTCTCTCATACTTATTGTGAATGTTCTATTCATTCCATTTTCATTTTTTGTACTAAACATGTGTAGTCCTCACAAACATTCCTTTCAGGCTATGGAGTACAAGCTCTTTTACAGTCTAAGGAGCCTTGCCTGAATGTTTGTGTAGACAAAAAATCCCTGTTAAATTGACCTTTGGAGGCACAATTTTGTAAGATGTATTTAATCTTTCCATATCTATGTGACAACAAAATCCTCCCTTTTTTCCAGCATGCAAATGAGGAAACAGAGGCTTAAAAAGTAGAGTTAGAAAACTTCCCCCAGTCTCCCAGCTTCTATGTGGTGGGTCAAAAATCACAAACAGCCACTGGTGCCAAAGCCCAGGCGTGTAAAAGGGCTTTACTATAGTTTCTTCAGCATCAGCCACTGGTAGGTAAAGAAAGGAAGCTAGAAGTGGTGAGACCAGAGGTACAGGGAGCTGAGCCCTCGGCTTTAAAACTGCCCACCGTGAGGAGTAACAATGCCAGCCAGATTTAATGGGCATTACAAAATTGCTTGATCTGATGGCAACCAGCGTGTCTAGACTTTGATGCTCAACAGTCAGAGGAGAAGCATGTTGATGTCTGCTGGGAATGACAGAAGCTGAGTGTGGACTTGAGTGGGATATGAGCTGGGGATGACAGAAGCCGAGTGTGGACTTGAGTGTGATATGAGCTGGGGATGACAGAAGCTGAGTGTGGACCTGAGTGTGATACACAGCAGTCTATACCACACAGCACAGAGAAATGTAAGACTGTCTTAGCCACTAGGCAATGTGTTTATTCTTCAGCAGTGGCCTTCTGGAAACAATGCCTTTATGCAAAAAGAAAAATGAGTTTAATAATCAAATTCTCAGGTACAAGTGACAATCCAATTGAGAATATATTTGAGGTGGTACTGAGTCTTATAATGACCTTCAAATCTTATTCTGTAAGTAGTCACCACTTGATATTGTTATTATTGCTACTGGTGCTACTATTATGACTTATAAAAATATTTCCAGTTCTCAGGACTGTCTGGATGGGACAGCCCAGTGCCTGCTACCTAGTTAGACTTGCTACTGAACCACAGCCAACTAGATAGGGTTATCCTAAGATTGGACTTCAAGATGGTACAAACTGACAACTCAGTAGACCCAGAGTGTTACCTTATGTTGTTTCCCCAGCATTAAGAAGCAAACACAGCTAAGGAGACAACAACCAAAGCAAACAGACAACCTCCAGAATGGGAAAAGATATTTGAATATTATGAATTGGACAAAGGCTTGATATCTAAGATCTACAGAGAACTCAAAAAAGATAATCCCATATATCACTGGGCAAGAGACAGGAATAGAACCTTCTCTAAGGAAGACAGACAAATGGCTTACAAACATAAGAAAAAATTCTCATCACCCCTAATCATCAGGCAAATGCAAATCAAAACCACCCTGAGATATCACCTAACCCCAATAAGATTAGCCCACATCACAAAGTCCCAAAGCTGCAAATGCTGGCACAGATGTGGACAGAAAGGAACACTTTTACACTGCAAACTAATACAGCCTCTTTGGAAAGAAGTATGGAGAATCCTCAAAGAACTCAAGTTAGATCTCCCATTTGACCCTGCAATCCCACTACTAGGCATCTACCCAGAAGAAAAAAAATCATTTTTATCATAATGACATTTGCACTAGGTTGTTTACTGCAGCTCAATTTATAATTGCCAAGATGTGGAAACAGCCTAAATGTCCATCAACTCAGGAATGGATTAACAAATTGTGGTCCATGCACACCATGGAATACTATTCAGCCATAAAAAGATGGCGACTTCACATCTTTTGTAATATTCCAGATGGAGTTGAAACACATTGTTCTCAGTAAAGTAGCACAAGAATGGAAAAGCAAGTGTCCAATATGAAGCTAGTAGATGATCCAATGCATGCCCACATAGGAGAAAAACTCAATTTAATTCAAGTTGGGGGAGGGGTACTAAGGGAGGGCACTCTCACCGAGTGGGCATTGGGGGGGGGGGAGTTTGGCACACCTTTTCTGTGTGGGACATAACCACAAGAAGGACTCTACATAACAAAATCAAATAAACAGACGCCAACACATAACTGAATAGATCCTAAACACAAGCCTTAGGTAGCAAACTCTATGTTTTTCTGGCAGCTGTTTCTGTGACACAGATCAAGGAAAACCCCAATACTGATGCTGTTTTATTAAGACACATGCAAACTTTCCTTTTGTAAGTTAAAGTTTTAATCATTTGTTCTTACAGACTTTCCAGATTTCAAAAGAATTCCAATTAAAAGTCCCTCATGATTATCTTATTCCACTCATACGTAATATCCATAAATATCTGAAATAGGCAAATTCTCAGAAACATAAATAAGATTAGAGGTTTCTGGGGTAAGAGGGAGGGGGCACAGGGAGCACTCACTGTTTGGGGACACAATTTCTTTGGGGGGTGATGAAATGTTCTGGAACTACATTGAGTTATTGTGAATGCATCGAATAAGTTTTATGTTACATGAATGTTACCACAATAAAACCATTTGTAAAAGAAAATTTTTAGGAATATTTCATCCTGTGGAAAAATCAGGGTTTTGTGAAGCAAAAAGAAAAAAAAAAAAAAAAAAAGATTGGGAATGAAAACAGATCCTTGTTCTAGTCCTGGCTCCCCCACTACAGGATCTTGGACACCTGGCTTGATCCCCTGCACCTCGTGTAAGGAGAGCTTGTTGTAATATTGGCCAATGCGTATTAAGCACCTTACGCAGTATTGACATAGAACAGGCGCTTCATAACAGCAGTGGCCACATAGTCATGGGTCCTCTAAGGTGATGCAAGAGGTAAATGAAGAGCAATTTAAAGGGTCGTTTTACTGAAAGGACAATTGCTGAAAATGTGTAGCCCGGAGTCCCAGAAGCCTGCTTCTAGGGTGGTCAGATAAATCCACCAAGTCTTTGCCTTTATATTTCTCCCTGAGCTGAAATTCAGTCCAAAAATTATTTTGACCCCTCGATAAAATAAAACCAATAAGGGAAAATATCTACCCAAATTATTGTACGTCTAGGCCTAATATCAATACTCTTACTTGAAAAATTAAGCTGTGGGATAAAAGAGTAAGTCACCATGGATAAAATATAAAGGATTCAGTTAATAAAGAAAACAATACATTCTAGAATACATGTACCTTATTAACATTTCTTGCAGTGTCTTTATGTTGGTTTGATGACTGGGGCAAAAACCAGGTGAACTATAGCAGGTGAATATATCATAGATATCATTCCACCTGCTAAGATGCTCAGCACTTACAATGCCTCATGCCTTGCCCTAAGGTGGATGACATATATTGCCATAACTCTGTAAGGTGGGTCCTATTGTCATAGTCTCATTTAAAGTTGACAAATGAGGCGATTGGAGTTAAGTGACTTTTCCTTGAGTGTCTATGCAGTAAGATGCAAGACCAAGATTGTAAATCGAGGCGGTCTGCCTCCAAACACCTTTAGCCACCATACTGTAGTTACCTCTCTAATCCTCATATGTATATAAATTTAATATTGGCTTCAGAGGGTTTTAAACTGTAAGTTTATAAAAATAGCAAAAGTATTTATCAATGCTTATTAAAACAAGACTTAAAGAGAATTTCACATAGTTAATTTGAGAGCTACCTACAAACTATCAAACTAAAGTGTTTTGCTGTATATTTCTATGCAAATTTTGACTTCTTTTTAATGTAAGGACTTGGGAGAACTTTTGCTGTGGACAGTGGAATATTCTGTTAGGTGTTTAAGTCCCCTCCACAGCTTTTCTCTTCTAGGGTTCTGGAGTTTTACATCATGGAGGAAACACACAAAAATCAGAGTTACTGGACAAATAAAGTAGCACTTTTATAGTCTTGAGGAGGACCCTGTAACCTTCCCCAAAGTAAGTGGTACTACAAGTTGCAAAATGTGCAACTAAAACTGGCGTAAGTGGTAGGAGGTCACCTGTCTTACCTAACAAGCTGGCCAGACGTTGCTGGGCTGTATTCAGTTTCCGGAAGAGATGCAGAGTCTCCAGACCGTCCGCAGGGGCTCAGGCCCTGACCTCCCACCTCTGCTGTGCTCCTAGGCGTGTGGCCATTCATTTAGAGATGTGTTCCTTCATGCTTGCAGGATGACAGCCTCACCTCCTAGTATTGTATCCTAACACAGTCATGCCACAGAATAAAGCCAAAAAGAGCTTACTGTAAGCATCTGTGTGTCTTTATTTAGCAGGCATATAAATTCCAGAGGCCTTGGAGAACCGAATCCCACAGCTAACTCCAACTGCAAGGAAGCTAAGAAAGAGAACGGGTGGCATTGTCAGCTTCTGCAGTAAGAGAAAGATTCTGCCAGTAAGAAGAAGGAGATAAATGGCTTTCAGGAGTCTGACCTGGTTTGCAAGCTTGGCTCTTCCACGTCTAGTGTTACACAGTGACCTCTAGTGTTGGAGGTGGGTCCTGCGGAGAGGTGTTTGGCTCATGGGCAATGCCTCATGAATGCTGTGAATGAGTTCTTTCTACAAAGAATGAGTTCTTCCTTTATTATTTCAAGGGAAAGGTAATTGTTAAAAAAAAACAAGAACAACAGCAACAACGACGACACATCTTCACTAATAATTGGGAGCTAAACAATGGACACATGTGGGCAAAAAGAGATGTAAAGGACCTTTGAAAACAAGAGGGAGGCGGGGGTAAAAACTTACCTGTCAGCTGCAAAATGAACACTGGTCTAGTGACCTGCACACTACAAGCCCCAACTTAAGCATTTTACAAAGTATATGTGCAACAAAAGCTTGTGTACCCCCTTCATTCGTTGAAATAAAAAAATAAAAATAAAGAAATAAAGAAATCAGCTTGGCACCACTGCTCAGCCCCTTGCTTCCCTCTGGCCGTGTGACGGGGCTGCTCCCTCCCGCCCCCAGGCCTTCTGCCTTGATTAGAAGCTCCCTGAAGCTCTCTCCAAACACGCAGTGCTTCTTGTACAGCCCACAGAACTGAGGGGCAGACAAACCTTTTCTTTATAAATCACCCAGCCTCAGGCGTTTTCTTCAGGGCAATGCAAAGTGGACTAATAATCTTCTGTGGGGAGTCGTGTAGGTCAGAAGTTCAAGTGGGCCTTAGGATTTCCTCCCCCAAATCTATCAGACACTGGAGACAGACTGAGAAAGCAGTGGTGAATGAAGCGTCTGAAGAGTCTTTTCAATCAATGTCTGAAAACACAGAAGGGTCCCTTAGGTCTCAGCACTAGATGTGAAAGAGAAAGCTCAGAGCCTGATTTCTCTCATCAGACTTGGTAAACCCAAGCGCCACACAAGGAGGTCCACAGAAGGGTCTGGGTCGCTGTGGGTCAGAATAGTTCAGACTTTTCTCAGAGGAGATGATGAAGGGTTGAAGGCAGAGTCCAGGCGGCTGGAGAAGAGAAAGATGCTTTCTCCCTCCTCCCCCAGCAATGTTTGGGGCTGGAATCAAACCACTTGTCACCAGTCAGTACCTCTGTGCTCCTTGCTGTTTTTGCCCCACCTCCTTGAAGTTAGGGAAGAAAAGGAAATGCTGGCTGGCACCTTCACTGAAGAAAGTACCTGTTCTTTGCATATGCAAATGCTCAAAACTCACTTTCAAAGCAAGTCTCTACCATGGATTCCCAGGGTGGCTTGAATCTTTCATCATGCTCTAAAAAGTCTCAGCACTCTGTATTTTGTGTGGCCCCAGAACTTGTCCTGCTGGACTCTTTAGTTCTCTGTATCCTGAGTTTGGGGGCTCTGTGTTGAATCTCTGTGACATTGAAGAACAGTAATGAGAAAAATAAAGAACTTAAAAAAAAAATAAAATAAAGGCTAAGTGCCTGTAGCTCAACAGCGAAGGCACCTGCCACGTATACCAGAGCTGGCCTGCCAAACAACAATGACAACTACAACCAAAAAATAGCTGGGCGTTGTGGTGTGCACCTGTAGTTCCAGATACTTGGGAGGCTGAGGCAGGAGAATCACTTAAGCCTAAGAGTTTGAGGTTGCTGTGAGCTGTGATGCCACAGCACTCTTCCGGGAGCAACATAGTGAGACTCTGTCACAAACAAACAAACAAACAAACAAAACCCAAAACAATGTCTCTGATTGACATCTGAGCAGAAAATTAATCTGTGCCCTTCCTAAATGAAGTCATAACACATCTTCTGTGATACTGGAAAGCATCCTTCCCCAGACCCTCTCAAATAAATGGGGGTGATCAATCACTGCTGACCCACTCTGCACCCTCATACTGATGGTACAACACTGGCAATGAATGTCATGGCCTTTCCAAGATCACAGTATTAGAAGAGTTGCACACAGCTAAGTGGGCGGGATGTAGCATAAATTTGAGATTGTGCAAAGTACAGCAGAGACTAATGAAGTAGAGATAGACCCTGTCTGAAAATTCAGAGCAGCCAGCAGGTTTCTGAACCTTAAGTTGATGGTGGTGACTGGTCGTCTCCGCAGCCCTTTCTGAGTGGTATAAAAGACAGAAGATCATTTAAATCCAGGTTGTAAGTTCCCAACCTAAAGTTCTCTAATGCAGTTTTTCCAGGAAAACACATATGTGGCTTTTAGAGTCAAGACCTGACTCTTTCCCAGGAGTGTCTGTATTTTAACTTTAATTTCATTCCTGGGTTAGAAGGAGCACATACGGGAGGTCTTCCAAAGTGACAAGGTGACAGGCCACTGAATGCACATGTAAGACTCTGTCTCAATACTTAGGAAATAAAAGTAGTTTAAAAAAAAAAAAAAAAGAAAACCTTCTTGCTTTAAGGATTTTCTTCTATCCTTGCTCCTATGTAGCCTGTCTTTATGGCACAAATCTGCAGCATTTTAATGTGTTCTTCCTGTTCAGAAGAAAGCTTTTTGGAGCCTCAGAGATTCTCAGACAGCCACTCCTAGGACACCAATGTGGCCCATGCCTGTTAGTCTTTGGAGCTGCCCAAGGGACTGCCGCAGACCACCACATTGATCCGACAGGCAATGTGAAATTTTACCTGTATTTAGTGAAAAAAGGCTAATAAAAATAGGGGGAAAGAACACTTGGAGGACCACATCTGGAAAGTTCCTGAAAAAAAAAGAGAGAAATAAGAGTTTAACTACATCTGACGGCACATGTTGGCATGGGATAAATTTAGTAAAGACTGGACGTTTCTCTATGTGGCCTTTTTCTCAGATGAGACTAAGGAAGGACACCAATGTTTGTATAAGCCTGTGTAGTAGTTATTAAGCACGTTTCACAGACCACCCCTGTCATAATCATCAGGGTGCTTATTATAAAAGCTCAGATTCCTGAGCAACTTGTTCAGTCTCTGAAGCTGCTGCTTTGGAGTTTATATTTCACTAAGCTCTTGGGTGTGGACTAGTTTTCTATCACTGCTACAGAAAGGAATTGCAAATTTAGTGCCTGAAAACCATTCCAATGTATTCTCTTGCTCTTCTGGAAATCAGGATCCCTGGGCTAATGTCAAGATGTCAGAGCCGTCTGGAAGCTGTAGGACAGAAGGGGTTCATTTTCCTTTCATGGCTTCTGGAGACCCCTGCAATTCCAAGCTCCTAACCTCTTCCCTCCCTTTCTCTTTCAACACTCACACCTCTTGTAACACCCCTACTTTCTCTTTGATCTCTTGCCTCCCTTCTATGAGAACACCTGTGATTCCTTAAAGTCCCCCTGAATAATTCAGAATAACTTCCCCATCTCAGGATACTGATTGTAATTGCATCTGCAAAGTTTTTTACCATGTAAGGTAACATACCCAGGTCTCAGGGATTAGAACGTGGACATTTGGGGGACATCAATCAGCTCATCAATGGGTGATCTGATGCAAACAAATGTCTGAGGCTGGGTGGTAGCTTACGCCTGTAATCCCAGCCCTGTGGGATTGCTTGAGCTCAGGAGTTCAAGACCAGCCTGAGCAGGAGTAAGACTCTAGTTCTACTAAAAATAGAAAAATTAGCCAGGTGTGGTAGTAAACACCTGTAGTCCCAGCTATACTTAGGAGGCTGAGGCAAGAGGATCACCTGAACCCAGGTGTTTGAGGTTGCTGTGAGCTGTGATGCCAGAGCACTCTAGCCTGAGGCAACAGACTGAGACTTTGTCTCAAAAAAAGATAAAGAAATAAAAATAAAAACCAAATATCTGAAAAGTCTTGTCCCAGATTATGGGAGGTATGCTTGAATAAAAGGGTGTTTTATTGTGTGTAAGCTCAGTACGGCCTAAGTGGTCCAAGTGACAGGCCACACATACAAACCATTCGAAGAAATTATTTAATCAAATCAACTACTAGTAATTTTGTTTAGTAAGGCATTACAAAATCTTTGTTAAGATGAGTTGGCGATGTGTTTGGGTGGGGTGGGGCCTTCTCACTTAGCACCAGGGGCTCCATCCATACATACTTATGACCAAAAAGTGTAGCAGAGAAGAAACACATCTGAAAGCAGGGACCAGGGTGATGCACTAGGGGGCGCTGCAGGGTCCCTACAGGCAGAAGAGGGGGTGAAAGAGAAAGTTAAAGCACAGGTGCGTGTGTCTTTGTGAAAGCTGGTGCACCCAGAGGTTCCTGATGACACTGCCCTTGAAAGGAAGGGAGCAAGAAAAAAGGAAAGGGTAGGAAGGAGGGAGTTGAGGGGACAAAAATCAGAATGAAAATCCCCTGACCAAAGAGCAGCATCCTGCTCGGTCGCACATGCAGAGCGCTACTGAACGGAGGGTATTTCTCACAGTGGCCAGAGTTTCTTATGCCTTCCTGAGCATGGAGGCCAATATCCATGTGACTATAGGGGATGCGAGAGTCCTGGGTGGGGACAGAATTTCAATAGCCCCAGCACACTTAATTGTGTTACTTTTGAGTATTTAATTAAGTGATTTAGATACTCAGTCAATCTGCAGGCAATTCCTGAGCATTTATCAAATGCAAGCCACCTGCTAAGATGCTGAGCCATCTAAGTGCTTCCAGAATTATACTCATAAGAGGTGCTGATGGAGAAACAGCAGGAGTGTCATCGAGCCTGTCGTATGTAGTCCTGCCTCAGAGACTTTGGGCTACCTGGCTCCGAGGAAGCTGCCTTTTTATCTGATCTCTAGTCTTCTGGTACAGACAACATGGAGATCAAACTAGATCTTTCCCTTCTGGGGCTGACATTTCCAGGCTCTATGACACTACATGCAGACACTTAGAAAATCAACGATATGAACAGATAACACTGGCATTCTTTAGAAGATCCTCAGGGAAAATTACCAAAAGTTTTCTGAAGACTCTACAGTCACGTACTGCATTTTTTTTCTTAAAGGGATCCTGATGAAAGCCTGGATTCAAACCATTGTGGGGGACGAAGTTACCCCATGTAGGACAATGACCTTATTGTAACAAAGACATGCAGTGAGACAGGACAAAGGCAAGTCTCTTGCAAACGGTCCTTTGTGTATGATTTTTCCTTCTGTATCCCAAATGCAGTTAAAGAAACTTAAGACAAGATTTTAGACCTGGACCGGGTTTATAAGTAAATTTCTCCTGAATATCTTGCCTTGTGGGAAAATGATATGAAGGATCTCTTAACCCTTGACTCCTTGAGAAAGTTTTCCCAGGGCCTTGGTTGTGAGATTCAAGTTGGTTTTGGCCTTTGCCCTTCTCCCTGGGAAAACCTTGCCACTCTAGTGACTGTCTGGGTGGCTGACACCCCTTTGACAGGAGGCCAGTGGCGCTGGCAATGTCTAGCTTTTATTTGGTACAATGCGTTCGATGCACCTATTTCTGTCTCATTATAATAGACAGTATACAAATCAATATACGTGTTGTCCTGGAAAGAACAGATCTCCCCACTACTGGCCAAACCCAGGGCCAAAAATAAGAGGCCTCATCTGTTTGGGCCAACAGGGCAGCCTACATGGCTCAGGTCCAGCTTCCTTCAGATGCCTCTGCAGCTGATCATTTCCTCCTACTAAGCCTCCCATTTCGGCTATCAGGCCCTGTGTTCCTTGGGTTTGGAATGGCAACATAAAGCTGACTAGGAATATTTTGTCCAAATTTTTATCCCCAGAGACAAGATCAGCCATATCCCTTTTTTAGTAAATGAAAACATTCAACGCTTAGTGCAAAGCCTCAGCAGTCAAAACAGTGTGGTACTGGTATAAGGACAGACATACAGCAGAACAGAATTAAAGACAGACAGCAGAATAGAATTAAAAGCTCAGAAAGGAACCCGTGCATATATAGTCAAATGATTTTCATCAAGGTCCAAGATCATTCAGTAGGGAAAAGACAGCCTTTTCAACACCTGGTCGTGGAAAAACTGGACATGCACATGTGAGAGAATGAAGCTGGACCTTTCCCTTATATTCTTTGTATATACAAAAACTAACCGAGAGTGGGTGAGCAGAAATGTAAGAACTAAAACTACAGAATTCTTAGAAGGAAACATGAGAGAAAAGCTTATGGCATTGGAATTGGCAATTATTTCTTGGTGATACCTACAAAAGCGCAGGAAACAAATGAAAAAAAAAAAAAAAAAAACAGATAATTGGGTACCAAGAAAAAGAAAAACTTTTGTGCATCTAAGGACACTTTCGAAAGAGTGAAATTATAATCCATAGAATGGGAGAAAATACTTTAAAATCATGTATCTGATAAGAGTTTTGTATCCAGAATATTTTAAAAACTCCAATGGGCCAGGCACAATGGTTCACACCTGTAATCCTAGCGCTCTGGGAGGCCAAGGCGTGTGGCTTGCTTGAGCTTAGGAGTTCAAGACCAACCTGAGCAAGAGTGAGATCCTGTCTCTACTAAAAATACAAAAAAATTAGTCGGGAAGGGTGGTGGGCACCTGTGGTCCCAGCTATATGGGAGACTGAAGTAGGAAGATTGCTTGAGCCCAGGAGTTTGATATTGTAGTGATCAAAGGTGATGCCAATGCACTCTAGCACGCAAAACAAAGCAAAACAAACCCTTGTATAATTCAACAATAAAAAAGAAAGACAAACAATTAGATTAAAAATAGAATTTTGAAAATTTAAAATGTGTACTATTCGTAATCTTTGAAGTTCTTCATTTTATACTGAATACAGTTTAAACGTCAAGACAACCTTTCCTCCCCGTCTCCCTCCACCTCTCTCATTCTCTGTCATCTTCTCTCAACACATAATTATCAACAGGCAGTTGACATTTGTGTAATTGATGCCTAAGATTTTACGTTTGTATTTTTAAAAGTGAAAAAAATCTATTTTTCATTCCCTTGTTAAGAAATTAACTTGTTTTTGCCTTAAAAATAGTTCTCTCACGGTCGGTGCCTGTAGCTCAGGCTACAGCAGAGCTGGCAGGTTCAAATCCAGCCCGGGCCTGCCAAACAACAATGGCAACAACAACAACAACAAAACAGCCAGGCGTTGTGGCGGGCGCCTGGAGTCCCAGCTACTTGGGAGGCTGAGGCAATAGAATGGCTTAAGCCCAAGAGTTTGAGGTTGCTGTGAGCTGTGTGACACCGCGGCACTCTACCGAGGGCGACATAATAAGGTGCTGTCTCAAAAAAAAAAAAAAATGTTCCCTCACCTCTCCCCACAAAAACATCATCAGCAAATGTCTGTCCAGGGTTGAATTCATGTGTATCGAAGCAGCTCCTTTCTTTAAAAAAGAGTAAAGTGTGGCGTGGGATGAGAATCTCTGCTCTCCCCTCCTGTGTCAGATGGGGGTGGGGTGAGGAAAGACTATTGGTGTTGATCCCTAAAGACCAGAAGACAAAGGAAGGGCCTTCCACATGCAGAGGAACAGCATGTGCAAAAGCCCAGGAATGCACAGCAGGTCAGTGCTGAGGAAATGCAAGCAGGTGCAGGTGGGAGGTAGCAAGACCTGTTACTCAGATCTCTCTGGCAACAGTGGGGAGTCTGGATTGAAGAGGAGGTGGGACCTGAGCAGGGAAGGCAGCTCGGCTGAATCAGGAGAAACTGGAGTTCCTAATGAGAACCTGAGAGGGAGGTGACAAGCAGGGGAGTTAAAGGCCTGGAGCAGGAATGGACAGGCCTGAGGAACCCACCTCTGTGGTGAACTAAAGTGATCCCTGCTGGGGCTGGGCTGTGTGCCAGATTCTGAGCCAAGCCCCCCCTGCACTGCCGAGGCGAGAGGGAGCCTGTCTGCGCCCTCCCTCAGAGCCCAAGGCCGCCCTGGGACACCCTTCAGTCAAGTTTCTCTGCTCTGTTCCATGGTGTCACCACTATTTTTGTCTCCACCTTTCTTTTCTCATAGCTGCTTTTCTCTCTCAGCTCTTTCCCTGGACCAAGGCGTGTGCTGATACCTCACAACTGCCTCCCTAATCAAGATCTGGGATAATGAAAAGTCTGCTTCTGCTTCTTCCATGGAACATCCATTTCTCCTCAGGCCCTCCTGACACTTTCCTTAGCTCCAGCCAGAGTGATATTCCTGCCTGCTGTGCAGCAAAGGAGTCCTCCTCCCCACACAGTCACATTATAGGATTTGACAGGATTAATTCTTCCCTTTCAGCAAAGACTTGTCAGAGACCAAGAGTGAACAAAAGGGAACTTAAGGAACAGGAGATAGGCTGTGTTTGGCTTTGTCTAACATCCCTTCCTATTCACCAGGCCAGCTTTTGTGACAAGGCTTTGCTGGGGGTGGAAAGCCTCAAGCTGCAATGCACACAGCTGCCACACAGCTGGCCCGGTCTGCTTGCAGCTAGAATAGAAGGACCCTGCCTTGTAATTTGTGTATGAACGCAGGTACAGGCTGATCACTCATTCTCATTTGCACCCTGGGTAGGTGCTTTCTTCTTTCACACAAAGAAACCCAAAAGGTTTTGGTTCTTTAATGTTCTAGAGCTGGGGGTGGTGCCTGTGGCTCAAGGCGTAGGGCACTGGCCTGATATACCAGAGGCGGCTGGCAGGTTCAAACCCACCCTGGCCAAAAACTGCAATAACAACAAAAAAGTAAATTAAGAAGAAGATACATTCTAGAGCAGGGATTCTCATTAGCAACTTCAGTTTTTCCTGATTCAGTAGAAGAAGTATCATGGACTCCAGTCACAGCCTCTCTTCTCTTTCTGTTTAATAATTATATTACATATTATTATATTATTATTATTATGTTAATAATAGCTAGTATTTCTTCAACCTTTCCCACTACTTCCAGATCCATGGAAAGAGCCTTACAGATAACTGCCCACCCAGCCCTTGCAGAAATGTGTTGGAAGGGGGGGTTGCCATGTAGCAATGAATAGGTTCCCCATTTCTAACATTTCCCCAGACCACTTGCCCTATACCTTCCAAGACATGATTGCAGCTCTAATTTCCCTGGCTCTTGTGAACTAAATAAAATCTTAATGGTCCCCTCCATTGGCTCACTGACCAGACATCCTCTCAACCAAGGGGATCCCTAAAACTGAGTTGCTAGCATGAGAAAGGAGCTCAGACAGACTCATCATGTCTCCCTCCCTCCTTAGAGATGTCAGGCCTATGGCCACTGGAGACACCCCTGCAGGTCCTCAATATACACAACAACTACTTGGGTCTGGGGATATGTCCTGTGCTTTGTCTCTGATTAACAGACCCTCATCTTAACTCAGCATTTCTTTTTGTTGACTCCTGGTCTATTAGAGAAAATCTAACTCTCCAACCCTGGATGAGGGGTGACAATTAAGTTTGCAAACTTGCAACTGTGCACTTACATTGACAGCATTGTACAAGCAACTAGGTAGGTTTCATAACCTTGGTACATCAGTGTCTCACAGCTGCGTTCATTTCAACGAGTGGTGATGTCTTGCTGAGCAGCAAGAGTGACATCATTGTCCTTATGTGTTTGTATGTGCTGTGCAGTGATGGCTCTGAATGTCATTTCTGAAGAGTTCTAAAATTGCTTTAAAGGGTGTGCTAGGGTGCTCTACTCATTTGCTACCTGGAAGAAAGATATAAATCAGATGGTGATTTATTACACCTGCACAGGGGACCACAGTGATTTATTACACTTGTGCAGGCGGGTCACTACCCCAAAGGGCAAGCAGCCCTGAAGAGAAAAGCAGGCTGCCTTTTATACCCTTTTTTGTTGCTATGTGGCAAGCAAGTGAACAAACACAGAAGCAGAACATGGCCAATTAGCTCAAGGGTGTGATTACAGTTAGGGGGTTACAGTGTGGCAGTTGGCACAAGGACAAACTTGGCCTGGGAAATTTTGCTTGAGTAATCTTTCCACCATTGTTTAGCCATTGCTAGGGGGTTAGGGTAAGTTCTACCATTATTTTACCTGTGGCTAGGAGTCTTTGGGAACTCAGGGAATTTCCTTGTTCTATTCTGAAAAATGTCTGAGGAATTAACCCAAGGGGGTGTTTGAGATGTGCGGGGACTCAGGCGGAGACAGTTAGGGGCCTTTAGGGGTCCTTTTGCTGGGTATGACAAAACAATGCCTCAGTCCTGGGGCCTCAGAACCCCTTGCTCTAATGCTCTTTCCCTCAACTCTGTCCCAGCTTGCCCTACCCAATCTTGTCCTAAGACAAAAGACATTAGATTAGTGAGAATTCATCTATCAGCCAGGCAACCTCTGGTTTGTAATTACAATAAAATTTAAATTTAATTCTGTGCTTGTCTCTAAACTCAAGTTGTATGTGTTATGACAATTAAGTTCACAAACTCGTCTAGAAAAAGTACTACATACCTCATCGCTGGACATCACTATGGTCACCTTAGAGGTCTCCCCTTGGGAAGCTGTGTCCCCATGGCAGCACCTTAGCACACCCTTCAAAGCAATTTTAGAACTCTTTAGAAATGACATTCAGAGCCATCACCGTACAGCAGATACAAACACATAAGGACAATTACGTCACTCTTGCTGCTCAGCAAGACATCACCACTCATTGAAATGAACACAGCTATGAGACACTGATGTACCAAGGTTACGAAACCTACCTAGTTGCTTGTACAATGCTGTCAATGTAAGTGCACAGTTGCAAGTTTGCAAACTTAATTGTCACCCCTCATACAGAAACAGCTCTGACAGCCATTCTAGAAAAAGAGTTTTAAAATTGTTTTGAAAGGTGGGCTGGGCACTGGTCTTGGTGCACAGCTTCCCAAGCAGAGTACTTTGAAGGTGACCATAGTGATATTCACCGATGAGGTGTGTAGCACTTTTTTGGGATGAGTTCGTGAGCTTAACTGTTTGACTGCGGATACATTAAATATGTACAGGCTTTTGTATGTCAATCAAACCTCAATAAAATTGTTTTAAAAAATAAATTTAATTCACTGTCTATTATTTCTATACATAATATATTTCAATTGAATTAAGTTTAAATTTAACTAAAATTATTATTATTCATATGGTATAAAATATAATTTAATGCATTAAATGTAGTTATAATTAACTTTTAAACAAAAGTAACAGGTACTCAGAACTCTTCATTTCCTAATGGTTTAGCACATCTGACTATTTCCTATGCTGCTGAGATTATACACAAGTATTTATATAGTAGAAATATGAATAATTGTGATCTTCTATACATCTCTTTCCAACTCAGTGTTCACATTAATCAGCCAGGGAACTGGCTGTAAAATGGGAACATTTACACCAGAGAAATAGGTATAGTCTATAAATCAAAGCTTGGTCTATTGTTTTTCTGATTGTTTAAACCAGGGATCACCAGATGAAGGTAAGCTGAGAACGAATTTTATATTTTCAAAGGGTTATAAACAAAAAGCTAAGAAAAATATACTATACAGATTTTATGTAGCCACAAAACTTAATATATTTACTATCCAGCCCTGTACAGAAACTTTGCTTACTTCTGGTCTAGAACAGGACTTGACATACTGTGTCCTATTGGCCAAATCCAGCCTGCCATGTGTTTTGGTAAATGAAGTTTAACTGGAGCACAGCCAGGCTCAAGTATTACTGTTGTCTGTGGCTGCCTCCATGATACAATGGCAGACCTGAGTAATTGTGGCAGAGGATTTCTATCTCACAAAGCCTAAAATATTTACTGACACTTGATAATAAGTTTGCTGAGCCCTGTGCAGACTAAAGAAAGTAGTGGGAAAAAGTTGACATCATAGATTAAACTTCAAAATACTTCAATGTCTGCAGTGGTTTCATTGCAAACATCTTTGAAATGTAAAAATCATCCCTTCTGTATTTAACAATGACCTGAATCCACAAAGAATCTACTCAGGTCATTGATGAATGAGTAAAGTTCCCATATGTCATTAATTTTTCACTTTTGTCTTACTAATTAACATAAACAAAAATATCAACTAACACCATGTGGGAACTACATTTGTTCTTCAATCACAACCATAGGTAGGCTATGGATGTGGGTCTGGTAAAAATTAATGAAGCATTCTGTGAGAGTCAATCTGCCATATGGAATTTATAATACAAAGTATTGCACATTTTGTTATTTGTAAATGCATGCCTTCTACATCCTTTATTATAATAAATGTACATAAATACATGTATATATGTGTGTATCAGTTTACATGTATATGTGCACAAACATACATTCTTTTCTGCTCAGTCTTTAAATACTTACCAATGTGCCACTGAGCTGCTTAGCAGGAACTGGTAAAACCTCTGTGGAAAGAAACTGCACCACCATTTGGACTGTGAAAGTCTTTTTTTTTTTTTTCCTTCTTTTTGTTTTTCTTTGTGACAGAGTCTCACTCTGTTGCCCTGGGTAGAGTGCTATGACATCATAGCTCACAGCAACCTGGGACTCCTGGGCTCAAGAGATCCTCTTGCTTCAGTCTCCCAAGTATCTGGGACTTCAGGCACCCACCACAATGCCCACCTAGTTATCCTGTTTTTAGTAGAGACCAGGTCAGGTCTCACTCTTTCTCAGGTTGGTCTCAAACTCCTGAGCTCAGGCAATCTACCTGCCTCTGCCTCCCAGAGGGCTAGGATTACAGGCATGAGCCACCATACCCAGGCGGAACATAAAAGTCTTATCCAACAGGTGAGGGATAGAAAACTTAGAAAACTAGAAAACTATTCAACCGAACTGACAATGTCTGGAAAAAACCATAGAGCATGCCACCTGCTTCTGAGGAAAAAGTAGTATGGAAGACCGATTTTCTGCTCTGTCCTGTTTATCAGGGCTGGGAAGTATGTTTGCTATTGCTGGATCATTCTTGTCTGGTCCTTTGGCCGAGGAAAATGGGCATTTCTAGAGGCTTATTTTTTCATCATCTTTCTTTTCCTTCCTTCCTCCCTCCCTCCCTCCCTCCCTTCCTTCCTTCCTTCCTTCTTTCCTTCCTTCTTACCTGCCTGCTTGTCAACAATTCTGGATTTGCAGCTTTTTCATCATCTTGTCTGGAATGGGAAACAATAAAAAAAAATCCAGGGAATTCTCTGATGTTTTATCCCTCAGGTCCTGAGGTTTCCATGTATCCACTTTTCTTTCTAAATTTCAAAGAATTTCTGTGCTGTGTTATTATGTCATGTCTGTAGTTTTTTACTTATAAAGGAAAGCCCTTGAAGAAATGGGGTGACTCCCCATTGGCAGGAGCAGAGGTCCATGAGAAATGATTTTTAAATGCAGCATTTTTACCCTCAGGTGACACTGTCCTGCTGTCCTGCTGTCCCTGTATGCTTCATGAATGCTGTTTCACTGTGTACCCTGTCAAAGACCAGAACACAAGCAATACTGTCTTGGGGCCACCCCATCACCACAGCTCCACAGCAAAGAGAAGACGTGCATTTTCTCCCTGTCCTAGCTGACAAGCCCCACTGGGATCCACTCATTATCGGCAACCCTGCTCAGAACAACCGAGGCCCAGGGGAGAACTGCAGAGTATGGACTGATAGAGAGGAAATCCTCCCACAGGAAGTGGGTTTTCCCAGCAATATTAAACTTTTAAGGGGCATGTATCATCTATAAAACATCAAGACACATCTAAAAAGAGAAGAAGTTCTTGAAAGCTGAAGGGTTTGTCTCAAAAGTGGCTAAAGACAGGTGCAGCTGATATTACATAATATCTGTAGTGCTGTGTTATTTTAATCTTCAGTCAGTGCACTGGATCACAAGCAATACACAGGTTCTCAGCCTCTTCATGACGCAGTGGGTGCAGTGACCTCCAATTTTTTAGTTATCAGTTGAATTTTAGTTTCTGCTAGTTTCCAAGTGCCATTTTTTTGAATTATTAATGAAACATAACACAGTGAAACATTTAAGCATGAACATAGAAGTATCCTTAGATAGAGATTGTAAAAAATAACTTCACTCACCTGATTTCCAAACTCTTGTATGCTGGGGTGTTTCATTGTGCCTACATAACTGTACTGGCAGAATGTATTTGAGTGATTTTATATAAATATATATGCGCCAGTTAGACTACTGTTTTCTCCAATCTCCCTTTCAAAATGTATCCCTTTACTACTTTCCCCCCAAGTCTCTGACTGTGTTAGACCCAACTCCGTGCAGCTGTCTGCACATAATTGGCATGGCAGATTGTACATCACAAAAATATTTTCAGTCCTGCATGCTCTTCCAGAATCTTGCCACTCCCCATCGAGAGGTAGAGCCTATTTCCTCTGCCTTTGAACATCACCAGATTTTGTGACCATCTTTGTGTATAGAATGGGACAAAGGTAACGATGTGACCTCTGAGTCTACATCATAAGAGGTGGTATGGCTCCAACTGGGCTCTCTCTGCAGGTGCTCATTCTTGGATCTCAGCCACCACGTGGTGAGAAGAAGCAGACTACATGGAGAGACCACGTGCAGGTGTTCAGATCAATAGCTCCAGCCGAAGTCTTAACCTGCAGCCAGTATTAACCACCAAACATGAAAGTAAGTGAGCCTTAAGATGATTCCAGCCCCCAGCCTGTGAGTCTTTCAGTTGAGTCCCCAGATATCACAGAGCAGAGATGAGCTATTGCTGGTATGCTCTGTTTGAAGTGCTGCTCCAGAAAACTTGTGAGCCTGATACACGGTTGTTATGCCACTAAATTTTAGGGATATTTTATAGGGTAACTGTATCATTTCCTCACATGCTCTGGAAATGAAATCACCATTTTCTAAAATATGTTTCGAAGGAAATTGGTAGATTTCACCTTACACAGTTCTAAGTGGTGAAATAACACCAAGAAACATGAGTCTCCATGAAGAAAATATACATCTCAAAGTCTGCACATTTTAGACCATGAAAACTTCCCCCTTTCAATATTTAATCTTAATATTCTATAAAATATACTTTGGGACACTCTTCCAAGGGCAGACGTGGTCTGCCTCTCTCCTCCCTCCCAAGAGGAATCTTAGCTAGAGGGTCAGGAACAAAAAGGAGTCCTCAAAGACAACTCATGGTGGACTTCCCTGCAAAATAATTTAATAGATTATGAATTGACCCCACAAGGGCACATGTTTTAACCCTGTAGTTGATCTATCTTTTTTACCATCTTTCATCCTTCCAGCTTCCTCTGTCTTGAGATTTACCTTGCCCTCTGATCTCAGATAAGAACTGCAGAGAGGGGGGTGACACAGGAAGCAGTTTGAGTGAAGGGGTATGACTCTCAGATTTCATACCTTTGGAGAGAACAGACATGGAATTAGTGGCAGAAATCCATATAGCAGTTAAAAGGTGAATTTAACAGGAATATCCTTTGAGCCATATACTCTTCCTGAGAAATACTTTCATGGGGAAGGGGGTAGACTGCAGGCATGTGGATGAACAGGAAGATGGAATGTGGCATGATTGCTGTATTTCTGGGTTGGACATCATAGTATATGGATCAGAGATTCTCATCTAGGGCAACTGTTTTCCATAGGGATAACTAACATACCTGGCTTGTTCCATCTCCTCGTTTCCTCTTACCTAGAGTGTGTCTTCTCATATTTTACACTCTTTGGCATCGTTGATAAAACTGAGACCTGGGCATAGAAGGATGAGTAAAACTCATCAAGTAAAACTCAGCAAGTAAAACTTGCTGATGACAGAGATACCCAGGAAGTGTGGTAGGTCATTTACAACAATGACCTCAATCATCGCCCTAGGCTATGACTTCCGCGACTCCCACTCCAGCCCTTCCTGTATGGTTGGTCTTGTGTCTTTATATGACCAATGCCATGTGAGAGAAGTGGCATCGTGGCATCGCCAAGCCTAGGCCTCAAAAAGCCTTGTGTGGTTCTGCTTTTGCTCTTAGAACTCTACCACCTCCCACATAAATGAGCTGGGACCAGCCAGCTGAATTTTGGGGAGACACAGAGCCCAGTTCCCCAACCAGTGGTCATGTCAGTAAGGCCATCCTGGATCAACCAGATCCCAACTTACACATATACTGACTGTGACACATGAAGGAGCCCCACTGAGGCTGGCCAAGCCTGCCAGACACACCAAGTGACTCTTAGATCCATGGTCTACAATAAATGAATGTTGTTTGAAGCCATTAAGTTTTGAGGTGGTTTCTTAAGCAATAAAAGTTACAGATGCAGGAAGACAGCAGCATAAATGAACCAGGTAAGTACAGTTTTAGACACAGCACAGAGGTGAGTTACTGATATGAGCCCCGTGGGGATCACATGTGACTTCCAAGACAGAATTCATAAGGCAGAATCGGAAATTAACCAGGAGGTAAGACTATCACAAATACAGTAAACGCAGGAGCAAAAACACACAGCAGAGCAAGAAGAACCTACTGCGTAAGGACATGTAAGCAACATGGAGCTCAGACTATGGGGAGCTGCTAGAGACTCAGGCTAGTGAGGAGGCGAAGGCTGGTGCCCCTAGGACACTGAATCTGGTCCAGTCACCCTTCAAGGGGCAAGTGAGTCCTGCTATGTGGTGCTAAGGTTGTCCTGACTGCACTCTCTCTCTACCTGGTGTCTGCTTTTCTGGCTTTTCTGACTTTCTGCCATGTTCCTTGTCTTTGTCTTTCACAAGGCGATGACTCAGTCCCTGGGAAATACCTAGTGCCCATTCCTGTAAATACGGATTTCAGCCAGGAGCCAGCTTTCTCAGCTGAACACACCAGGTTTGTTTTTATCTCTGCAGCATCTTCATTTCACCTCCATTAACAACAGAGGTTAATGAAAAGAATGAAAATTCACTTCCACAAACATCTGTTGACCTTCAAAGTATGTGTAATACAGTATGCACACGGCTTTTTACTCCTGCAGAGTGGAACGAATGAGCAGGGAGACCAGCTCCTTTCAAATCTAGAGCTTCAATGAATAAGGCTGGATGTGAAGAATAGCCTAGAGTGGCCACATGCCCTGGGAACAGGGAAGCTGTAACAGCAGAGAGACCCACAGCAAGAGGTGGGTGTTCACCGCTGTAGATGTGAATCCCCGTGCATTTTTCACGGTCATTCTCATACCTAATACCCCACTGCGCTTCCATTTCTTGTTTCTCATGGCCTTGATTTCACATTTATGAAACAATAATATTATTAACTGCCTTCTAGATTTTTCTCCAGAGGAATAAATGAGGCAATGTGTGTTTAGAACTTAGCACAATGTTGGGTCAGAGTTACTTAATTTCACTTCAGCTGGGAGCTCAGGGCTGGAAGGCAGATCCAGTATTAAAGGAACCTCCCATCTGAGGAAACAATGTCAGGAAACATAAAACCAGGCCAAGAGTCTGCCCCCTGATAAGGGTGTGGGGTGGGGCATGGTTACAGATTGACAAACAGAGCAAAAATGGGTTGAACTGAAGCAGAAGGAGGCCACAAGTGAGGGAGAGTCCGGAAGTGCTCTTGCAGAGGACTGGAGCAGGGGTTGATGTGTGCTGACAAGATGAGGATGGTGCCAGCAGTGGGAATGGAAGAGGGTTGTCCTGCCATATGTCACGGGACAAACAGAGCAGGCTGCAGACCCATCCAGTGGGCGATAGAAATGTTCCATTCTGCACTGTCGAGTGTGCTCAATATGGTAACCCCCAGCCACTTGTTACATAAGTACTACTGAGGAGCTCAGTGTTTCATTTATATAATTTTAATTAATTTTAACTTAAATACCCACTGCAGCTAGTGGCTACCATATTAAATGGCATAAATCTAGAGTCATATTAGCCTGGGTTCATATCCTATCTACTTCACTTAACAACTGTGTGACTTTAGGAAACTTAAACTTGCTAAACCTTGATTTTTTTTTATCTACAAAATAATAAGAAAAATACTGTTTAAGTTACTGAGAGGCTAACAGGAGAATTTAGTAGCTGGTACATAAAGAAGTACACAGGTTAATGTGAACTATTATTACTTTATGATTCTGAATGTTCACAATTTTACAAATCCATTAATTATGTCATTGTCTCCCAAGCAAAACAAGTGAACAGGTTCTACGGCATAAAGTCTGTGACTGGTAAGGTGTAGAGTAAGTGGTTCACCTCAAGGGTTGAGGGATGCACTCACCAGGCAGTGCTCAGAGGCCTGTGTCCCGGGTGTGCAGGAGTCTGTGGTCCTGTGCCGAGCACAGGCAGCTACAAGAGGCAGATACACAATATAGCCCAATACAAGCTTATTAGTGTCCATTGGCAAGGTGAGACTGACACGTGGGAAAAAGAAGAAATCACTGTTGCCATTACTGTGGAATACTATTCAGCCATTAAAAAGATGGAGACTTTACATCTTTTGTATTTAACCTGGATCAAGTTGGAAAACATTCTTTTTGGTAAGTATCACAAGAATGGAAAAGCAAGTATCTAATGTCCTCAAAACTAATATGAAACCAGTAGACAAACTAAGACACGCTCACATAAGAGAAAAACTCAATTTATTTCAAATTCAGGAGAGGAGGAGGGAGAGGGTCGAGGAGAGGTGAGAGGGGATTGGTGTGTTCCAGCCTAACAGGCACAATGTGAGGGGAGGCGGCACTCCTGGCAGAGGGGCACGACTACAGCAGGGACCTCACCTAACAAACGCAAACATGGTAACCTAATCATTTTATCCTCATATTAATCTGAAATTTAAAAATAATAATGAAAATATTAAACATAATAAATCAATTGTTTGTCAAGTGCTGTGATTTTGACCAGCAACATCCACACAGCTTGGGGCTTTGGAGAAACACCCAACCCTGACCAGGAGTTAAGTGCTAGAACCAGTCCTTAGACTCATTACTATTGTTTGTCTGCCACAGGTGAGCAAACCAAGAATTTGATGAAGAAAATAATTTGGCCCAGGACAGCAACAGGCCAGGAATTTAATTTTGTCCAAACTACAAGCTAATAAATTAGCTTCTTACTGTTTCGTGGAGGCTGGCAAAGGACACAAGACTCCTGGTTCAGAAACCAAGAACTCTGTTATTCAAGCACAGCAAGCAGCACAACGTGCAGCGTTTCCCGACCCTAAGTCCCACCATGGCTCGCTGGATGCTGAACACACATGGGTTTGTACACAGCTGAGAGCAGCGGGCTGAGAGAAGACACCTTTCTGTAGCAGGCAGAGAGCAAACCTGTTCTTGGTCTCTAATAAGACACAACAGCTTCCCTCTAGGTTGCTCCCTGAGACATAATCCTGAGAAAAGCCCTGGTAGAGAGTAGGTAGTCCTTTGCATTTTGAGCTTACTCAGCTAAGGGTACAGGGTCACTCAGGCCTGTGGTTGGTTTCTTCTTCCAGCAGGACCAACCCAAGAAGTTATGAAGGACTTTGGCTTTGAAGTCCCACAAGCTTCACGCCACTTGCAGACGCAGCCAAGCTCAACAGCCCTGATCCCACCGCAGTGCCTCTGACATCATCATACACCTGTGAGATGGACATTGTTCTGATTAGTCTGAGAGGGGCTATATCCTTTACCTAGTATTGAAATAACCTCATGTATTATTTTTTAATATCATAAAATATTTCTTGTTTTATATAAGGCCCTGAGGAAATAATTTACAGGTCTGGGAGCTTTGCCTCTAGGGAAATATATTTCAATATTTTATTTCAATGTATTTTTTTTTCTCTCTAGCCTCATCTTTCTCCCTCCCTCATGGTACTAACTCTCAGCTCTCTCTCATAAGAGAATGTGCCTCTTCACAGCTGTCAGGGATGAAGCTCAAACCTTTTGACGTGGGCTATTTCCCTACTTTGTCTCACATGAAGTCTGATGATCCCAGGCCCAGAAACGGTTGATACCTCTCAGCTTTTCTGTTTTATTTTTTGTGGCTGCTTAGTGAGGTACATGGGAGACCAGCAATTTAAAAAAAAAAAAAAAAGAAAGAAAAAGAATAAAGTCTGCTCAAAGAAAGATAGAAAATAAATCATTCTGGGTGAACCTAGCTAAAATTGAGCAATTTTTATGGCATTTAGAGGATTCTTCACTCTCTTTAAACAGTATAAATGATCAAACGTGATGGATTTCTAAGAGGGAAAAATCATTACATGGTTCTAAAAACATAAAAAATAGAATTATATGTCATAAAGTACAAAAGGATATTTTTCTTAGTCCTGACTCCTATGAAATAGAGGCTTCTGATGTCTTCTATCCAGGCTTCCCAAGGCGTTTACCAAATCTGTGCAGAGCCCTGGCCTCCTCCTTTCCACAGGAGTCACATATTAGCACCTGGGTGGTTGCAGCGGTCAGGATGGCACATGGGGTGCCCCAGATGGAGCTTCCCTGGGGTGAAGCACCAGGAGCAGAGCCGCCATTCATGGCATCGCTTGCAAATCCTGCAGTGACGCTGGGGACCCCTTGCTGGTATGGGAGGCCTGAGCACTAATTAAAACTACACTATAATAATTTTCTAAGGGCTTTTGGAGCAGGAAGTGGCTCGGATTTCACTAACAGGTTGTTATATTAGACACTTTCCTGCCTTTTACTTTGTCTTTAAAGCAGTTCAATTATTGACTCTCTCTTTTTAATACTTCGCTTCATCTTAACTGGTGAGATTCGGGTATTGCATTGCTTCATCTCCCCCCCCCCCCGGGTGCTCAGCCCCCTCTGTTGGAGTGGAGAGGGGTGATGGGATAGGTTGAGGATGATGTGATCACCAGGCGCTGTATGTTCTTTTTTCTAATCCTCACAATCTAAGAAGCTGAGTTTTATTATCCTCATTTTTAAATGAGGCATCAGAGGCTCACATAGTTTTGGTACTTGGCCACATTCACACAGCTGGACAGTGGAGAGGTTGGAGCCACCACAGCTGCCTCTCCTGGGAGCCGGTGTCCTAAGTCTGTCTGCCCTCTCACCTTGTCTGCATTCACTGCAGCCGCACCTGCCCTGTACTGCGGTAGCCCCCTGTGCTCTCATTTTACTCCATATAATTACCTGCTTTTTCACCCCCTTACCTCATTCCCAATGGGTTAACACTGCACACATTTTGTGCTAAATAGCAGGATCTGGGATTCAGAGCCAGGATACGTCAGAGAAACTGGTTACCTGGGATCTTTAGATGTCAATTTGAAAAACAGAGTTACCTTGAGACAGAGGTGACCTGAGCACAGGAGCACCTGAAACACAGATGGGACCCTGAAGGGGGTCCTACAGCCTCTGTCTCACCAGCTCAGCCCCAGTCCAGGGCCTTGGTTCTGAGGCAGAGGATCATCAGTAAAAACTGAGAATGTCTTTCTCATGAGAACATGCATGGGACACAGAACACATGCTGTGCTGTTTTAGGAACTGGGGACAGAGCGGCAGGATAAGGCAGAGAAGACCAGCTTCCCAGGTCTGTGGAAAGAAAGCAGGGCTTGAACTCCAGGCAGAGCACAATGGCAGGGTCCGTGGCAGCTGGAGTACAGTGATGTCCCTGTGTGGGGCCCCAGACCACGGCATGGGGGGCGGAGCAGAGCACATCCAGGGTCTGCAGGGAGCCATACCCAGGGTCTGCAGGGAGCCATACCCGGGGTCTGCAGGGAGCCATGCCCAGGGTCTGCAGGGAGCCATACTCAGGGTCTGCAGGGAGCCATGCCCAGGGTCTGCAGGGAGCCATGCCTGGGGTCTGCAGGGAGCCATGCCCGGGGTCTGCAGGGAGCCATACTCAGGGCCTGCAGGAAGTCATGCCCAGGGTCTGCAGGGAGCCATACCCAGGGTCTGCAGGGAGCCATATTCAGGGTCTGCAGGGAGCCATACCCAGGGTCTGCAGGGAGCCATGCCCGGGGTCTGCAGGGAGCCATGCCCGGGTCTCTTACACAAACTGCAGGGCAGAGATGGAGCAGATGCTTTCTCATTCAGCTAGAGGAGACAAACTAGGAATTTCCATAAATCAGTGTTATTTTAACAACATTTGCTCTCCTAAGCCAGAGGAATTCAGTTTGTGCAACAAAGACATCTAACATGACTTCAGAAGGGAGTACATTTCAATTATTTTGTTTAACTTAGGGAAAGGCTCAGATGAATTGCATGATAGTAATACTTTATCCAGGCGCCACATAAACCATAGACTCAGCGGAAAATGCCATGAGAGCTGGAATGTGAAGAACAGTATTGTAACAGTGTTCCCCATATCTACACATGGTCTCTCTGCAGGCCCAGTAGAACGGCTGGACCCCAAATCATTCACTCAGGGCCTCAGCACCCAGAACAGTGCCAGGAGCTCCCAATGTGTTTATGAAAGGAATCAATATAATAGTAATTTGTACCAAGGCCCTAGACTGGAGCTGAGCTAGTGAGACAGAGGCCATGGGGCCACCTTCATGGCCCCACCTGTGTTTCAGGTGCTCCTGTGCTCAGGTCACCTCTGTCTCAAGGCCACTGCATGTGAATCCCAGGCATTCAGTGGCTACCATTTATTCAAGTGTCAAGAAAACTTCCGTGGCAAAGAGTGACTTCTTTGGAATAAATCAGAGCTGGTCAGGTAGAGCAGAGAGAAAAGTTAGACGCCTACAGCTTACATGCTCCAGACAACAAAGCTTATGAGTGCTGACACATGTTAACTTACTATTAAGTCATCATGGAAATCAAGATGAGCAGGAATTGACTAGCGCATTTGTCCTACATGTGCTGACCCCCAGTGCTGAGCATGGAGGTTGTGGAGAGGACGGAGGTGAGCCCCATCTTCAGTAAGCTCCCCCTAAGATGTGGGAGTAACTCAGGATGTCAGCAAGTACAAGAGGTGACTGGTGCCAGGTATGGCCATAACTGTCAACAAGAAATTGACACAAGCCTCGTCATGTGCCCTGTGCTCAGCATAGAGCCATGTTCGCCAGGAAGCACTAAAGAAATGAGAACTGAGGCCTCCCCTCGCAGGGATCACGGTCCACTTGGGCAGCCAGAGAGGAAATGTGCATGATGAAGTGTGTGAGGCCTGGCAGGCCATTAAGGAGAAAAGGAAGAGGAAGAAGAAGAAGGCGACTGAATTTTTCTCATGAACTGAAAAAGTTCCTCACATATTGCCAAGGTGAGTGAACTATAATGGATCACACAAACCAGATTGTGCAGTATCATGCCTCATCCCTCTCCATTCTTTCTTTTGTTTGCCACTGATATGCTTTCTTTCATTTGCCTAAAAGTTTCCAAATTAAATCAAAGGACTTTTTCCATCAGAAAATATGTCAGATTTTATATGGGAAGTTCATAGAAAAAAAGGTAAGACTTCCTATAGACACATTTTCTGGAACAAATTTTCATGGATCATGGTAAAATAATACATAACACTTAAATTTTATAGAAACATTATCAATAGTAAGAAACTGTAGACTCTCCTTGCTTAGCTCCTTGAGGGCAGGAGGAATCTTTGACAGTTCGTCCCCAGAATTTAGTCAGTGCTTGGAATATATTTGTTGAATGAATGAATGGTCTAAGTGGGAAGCAGCCTCTGCTTGGAGGTGAGCATTGAAAGCCAACTCACACACAGATGAATTTGCCTGCTACTGTCTTGGGGATGATGTTCTTAGGTTCTCTCTGTCTTTTTGTATTTACTTAAAGATGGAGCACTAAATAGAATAAATCTTAAGTCCACAAAGAAGTTTCCATTTCCAGTCGTTGGACATGCTCCAAACAATGGAGAAAAAGGGCGATGAGGTCAGCTTGTACCACTGCAGGGCCCAGGTCCTTTCTGAGCGCCAGATGTGGACCCTTCATCTTAGACCATAAACTCTCATTACAATTCTAAACTAAAAGGCCCATGAAAATCCCCAATGGTGATGCAAGTAAGGCTTGCCATCCTTTGAGAGGCATACTTGGAATTCACTAAGTTCCTGCCACAGCAGATAAACGTTTTCAGGAAGGTGGAGACAGAGCACATTCTTCAGCCTTGGATCTATTCCAGGTTAATGGAGAAATGAGGCGAAGACTGGAGGACACAGTGGCAGAGGAGTTGGCTGTATAGTTGCCGTTATTATTATTATTTTTAATCAAAGTCTTCAGAAAGTGCTGTGTGTGATCAAAGGTGCAGGAAGAGACGCTGTTTTGTCTTGTAATGACTTCAGGGAGGAAGGCACTGAAGGGTCCACGTCTGGTGCTCAGAAAGGACCTGGGCCCTGCAGTGGTACAAGCTGGCCTCATCGCCCTTTTTTCCCATTGTTTGGAGCATGTCCAATGACTGGGAATGGAAACTTCTTTGTGGACTTAAGGTTTATTCTGTTTAGTGCTCCATCTTTAAGTAAATACAAATGTAAAATGAAGTGTAATTTTTTTTTTTTTTAAGAATTAAGAAGGAAATCACAGCATGTTGCTGGAGTTTGGGGGCAGTCTGCACCCTTTTTTCTCTGAGACACTGGCAGTGCTCACATGGAAATGCTTCCTGGTGGCCGTCAGACTTCGGCCCGCTGCGCAGGACCCTACACCTCTCGGCTGTTCCCAGGGGTCGAAGGAGCCACACAAGCGAAAAGCCCTAACGTTTAAGTTTCATGGTGAACTCGCATTTAAGCAACTTCTTAAATTCTTGATATTGGTACGTATGAAATGACATCATAATTCTCACATTAGGTTTTGTAAGAAATAGATTTTAAAAGTGTGTAAGAAATAGATTTAAAAAATGTGTGTAAAATTTGTGGTAAGAACATTTAGCATGAGGTCTACCCTTGACTCTTTTTTAAGTACAAAATCCACTACTGTGGGCTATAGGCGTTATGTCTTATGACGGATCTCTGGAACTCATTCACCTCGCACAACTATACAATTGAAAGAAACATTATGCTTCCTGAACATCTCCTGTCTCCCCGCCCATGAGTCTGATAGCCACGCCCTACGCTCACTTCCTTGAGTTTGACATTTCATTTCAACAAATGATGAGGTCATGCAGTGATCATCTTCCTGTGCCTGGCTTATCTCACTTAACACAATGTCCTTTAGGTTCAGTTAAAGAAAATATTATTGGGCAGCACCTGTGGCTCAAAGGAGTAGGGCATCAGCCCCATATACTGGAGGTGGCAGGTTCAAACCCAGCCCCGGCCAAAAAAAAAGAAAAAGAAAGAAAATACTATTTCTTTATTGAAAATACTAGAATTTAGAAAACAATAGAATTTCCTTCTTTTTAAGACTGAATAATATCCTGTTATATGATCTTCTTGAAATAGCTAATGCCTTTAGGAAAGGTTGAGTGTATCTGTGAGCTGTTCCATGTACAGTTGTTTATCCACACACAGGCAGGGAAAGTGGGTCTGACATAGAGTGGGGGGGTACAGAGGCTGAGAGGAATATGTGCAGGTAGGAAAAAATTAGTGTAAGAATCAGAAATATGAACTTTATCTCAAGAACTAATAAAATAGGGGGCAGTGGATAAATTAATAGCCACACATATGACTTAATGGTGTAATTACAGGAGTGTTTTGGAAAATGAATTTTGCAGTTAGTCGTGACACAGTACACTGTTATCAGTCAGTAGCACTTTAGCTCAGATGGTCTGATACAAAATTTACCGTATATACTCGAGTATAAGCCAAGTTTTTTCCGGCACACAATTTGTGCTGAGTTTGGGTTTTTCGGCACAAATTTTGTGCCGGGAAAAACTCGGCTTATACTCGAGTATATACGGTATGTCTGACGTTGGAACCTGGAGAGCATGGCCTATAAGAATGGCACTGTGCATTCTATGGGGCCACATCTATGGTACATCTTGCAATGGGTACAGGTGATTGCACTAATGTACACAGCTATGATTTAACAATTAAAAAAAAAAAAAATGGCACTGCGGGCATTTGAGTTTTGACAGGGAGATGAAAACGGTGACAGAATATCCTAAAAATTAAAGTGGTGAGCTTGCTGTACCTCTGTGTAGAACTCTTAGCTACTGGTAGAGCCTCAGTGGGAAACAAGGAGGGCGTCCACGGGGAGGACAGGGCGGGGGGAGGAGATGGCAGAGCACCGACCACCAGCGCGGAGTGTGGGGAAAAGAAACCAGCTCCATTGCTTAGCTGCAGCCCGGTCTCGGACAAGCTGTTTACCTTCCTAGGCATCAGTTTTCTGAGCTATAAAATAGATATATAATAATAGTGGCTTTCAGATTAGTCAGTCAATCTATTTTGATAAAGATACACTGAAATAATATCCAGATATGGAGCCTTGAAAGACTAATCCTCCAGGGAGTCTGGATTCTGTTCCTTGTGGTCTATAATTTATTTTGGGAGGTAAAAAGAGGAAAGCATGACCAAGGGGTATGCATGTGTGTGTGCGCATATAGATACAGATACGGCCTCTGCTTTCTTTTACTGACCCAGCAATTTCTTAAAAGAAATTGTCCATATGGAATCCATGCCCTCACTTCTCCCCTTCCAAACAAAGATTCTTTTCTCTGATTCTCTAGTTAGTCTGGGAATATATTTTTCACTTTTTTGAGAAGCAAACAGAGCCTATTTCTGCAGTATGTCTCTAACATCACATCTTTATTCTTCATCATATTTCTGCAATGATTTTTAATGGACCTTGGAAAAGAGTATCAAAGAATGTTCAGCTAAATAATGGAGTAAATGTCTTTTAAAAAGATCCTTCAGGGGCACAATCAGAATGGCCTCAGTTCCCCTGTTTGGACCCTCAGTCCCACTGCACACGTCTCAGAGCACCAACATTCACTTGTCTTCATGTGGGACTGTCCCCAAAATGGCATTTCTCTATAAGTTGTACAGAATTTATTCTATGAAATCTTCCCCTAAGGAACATGTGGCAAGATTTCCATCCCTGGATGTGAAATTGACCCTTGGAACTTCTAGTAGATCTGGGATATGGCCTATAAGCCTCCAAAGAATCTAGGCCTTTTGCCAGCCTTGCTAAATACCATAGTCTCTTTCCTCAAAGTCTTGAAGCCAGAGAGGAAGGCATTTTAATCCAACTCGCAGATGATTTAGGAGTTGCTATTTGGAGACACATTTTCATTCTTTGAGAAGATTTAAAATCTAAAAAAAAACAGGATGTGCTTAATAAAAAAAGGGGAGCTGAGCCCAGCAGGCAAGGCTGGTGGGTTGTTCTTTCTCCGCCTTTGTGAAACGGCTCAGAGCAGGATTTCAAACCCTGCAAATGAGATACAGGTTTGCTTTTGTTTGGGTTATTTTTTTTTTCTTTTTCTTTTTTTGCATTTTGAATTTCTATTTTTTATTTTTTGCTGTGAAGGCAAATTGCTTTGTGAAAGTATTAGAAGTGGCCTTTTGACAGCCAGATGGGACCAAAGTAAAATTTCCATTTTAGTCAAACTGGCTTCACATACTATGCAATTTTCTTTATCCCCCAGTTTAAATTCAAGGCTCCTATAGTGATGTCACACTCAATCAAAGTCGACAGGTTATTTCTATTAAAGTTTGGGGTTGAATGGAGACTAACTAGAATGGTGCTTCTATTGCTAATATTTCATGCCAGTGGCAGAAAGCAATGCCTTGGATGGAGTTAAGAAGATAAAATTTTGAGAGCGACTTAAATTCAAAAGCAGCTTGTTAGGGTAATTTGGCACCTTTAAATAAAATCACCGTTTATTTTGATGGCCTCCCGAATTACAGAAGTCCCAATCCATTGCCATTTTTTGTCACCTGCCCCTTCCTGAGGATCTTAATTATTGCTTGCTCCGTGATCTGGCCCTTTGGACACCAGGTGGAGAGGACAGCAGTGATGGAGGCTCCAGCCTGCCAATTCCCAGTTACTGTGCAGAACAAGAATCCATTTTATTGGATAATCTCTCCAGAAGAGGAGGTAAAATACACAATTCTGCTTTCCACAAACTTCAATTACCCTTTCAAACCTGTTCTGTTCGATCCAAGCATAATGAAAGCGAATCTGCTGCAATCACGTTGGCTTCAATAGGAGCCAAGGCTGCTGGTAGGTGGGTGTTGGGAATTCAGGGGAAGATAAAAACAAAGTGATAATCAATTAGGATGCACATGTATGGTTCTGACCACTGCTGTTCCCTTTGGAAGAGAGACAAATATAGTCTAACTACATGTTAAATCCTTTTAAAGCAAGATTTTATTTGTTAGAGCAATAGAACCTGCTTTTGAAGACAGACAAACTTCCAAACCAAATCAAAAGGCACCCCCCTCAAAGCACCTGCCAATAGGCCCTCCTTCTCGTAGATTACACCAATATTTAGGAAGCATCTCAGGCTTCAGCCACAGGTTCAGCACTGTGGAGTGTACCGATATTAGGAGATAAAAATACTGAATTTGGCCCTAACCCAGGGTATATGACCCTCACAGTTCCTCTCACCAGGGGTGAGGATTCAGAGCCAAAAGGAGTGCTTCTCATGTCAGTTGAAAGGGCACAGTCTGTTCAGGGATTTGGGGTCTTGCCCTGGCTCCGTTCCTATTTAGTTGTGTGATGTGAGGCAACATTTGTAACCTCCCTCAGGTAGTTTTTTCACCACTGCAACAAAAGTAGAATTTATAGTGATCCCACATTCCTAAGGCCCTCCCTAGGTCACATTTATAAGTTCTTAGCAGGAATAAGCACTATGAATAGTTCAAAGAAAGGCTTAAGAGAGATTGCATGAATAACATGTGTCCGTGCAGGAAGGCAGAGCAAAGAGTTTGAGCAATCTATGGAGAAGGAGGGAGACCGACCCCTGAAGGAAGGTCTGCAAAACCCAACAATTGCTCCAACTCCTCTTGCTGTGCCACGTGGCCTTACCCTGCCCTCCACATCAGGGACCTTCTGGACGCCCAGCCCAGACTCAAGACTACCAGAAAAGGTTCATTTATCCCCCGACACCCCAGGGCTTGTGCTCTCAAAACCCAAAATTGATTTCTAAAGGATGAGGTCTTTCATTCTACAGTAGGAATGAGAGTAACAAGGCTCGAGAAACACTGAAAATGGAAGTTCCCCCGAGAGAAGAAGAATGGACGTGCTCTTCTGGTTATCCCTGAAACAGTCACTGAATCGTTCAGCAAAGGGACTCACCAGGGCCCGGGGTGGTGCTGGTGTCAGGAAGCAAGAGAGGGCAAGGCAAGCAGACATTGAGGGACTGAGAAATGGAGCAAATTAACACAATGAAATGCAGGGTGGCGGTGGAGTTAACTGCTAAGAAGGACATTACATGGGCACTCTGAAAGAATTAAAGGGAGACTTACTTAAATGATATTATTATTGTCAGTTTTGTAACACTGGCAAAAATGTTTAGGATTTATTGAATATTTTCTCTGTCTGATGCCCAATGTTATATATTTCATGTTCATTTTATCTTTAAATCAATACTTTGAGGTTGGTGAAATTACTAACCCCATAAGAGCAGATAAAAAAAAACAAAACTGAGTTGAATCTACAATCAGTTGACTCAAGTTAGGAAGTGGCAGCCGTAGGTTTAGAGCACATCTGTTCAAATCCAAGCTGTCTTCTCTTAGTAACGGTTTTTTCTTTGCCCTTTATTAAAATGACTTGGTTTCATTTACCGTATATGCTCGAGTATAAGCCAAGTTTTTTTCCGGCAAAAAACCCCGAACTCGGCACAAATTTTGTGCCGAAAAAACTCGGCTTATACCTGAGTATATACGGTATGTTTCTTTTCCCCTCATATAGATAATGTAAAATTGTACATTTCATTCTTATTCCATAAAGTTTTATTTCATTTTAATTGACATTACTAGCTATAATTTATAGAAAATAAAATGCATTTACTATGAATATAATTTGATGAGTGACATGGTTTACATCTGCATAACCACCACCATATCTAAGATACAGACATTTTGTGCCTGTTCCCTGTCAATCCCTACATTCCTCAGCCCCAAGCAACCACTGAACTCCATTCTTTCAGTACCCTTTAGATTTTCCTTTTTATTTTTTTTTTATTTTAATTTTTTTTATTTTATTTTTTTTATTATAGATAAAAATATGCACCATAGATTTAAAAGACTCGTGTAAATAGATTCATACAGTACAGGCATATCTCAGAGGTATTGTGAGTTTGGTTCCAGACCACTGCCCTAAAGCAAATATCACGATGAAGGAAATCACACATTTTTTTTTTTTGGTTTTCCAGTACATAGAAAACTTATGTTTACCTTATACTATAGTAAGTTTACAATAGTATTATGTCTAAAACAATAATGTACAGACCTTAACTAAAAATATAATACTTAATTGCTAAATAATGCTAAAGATCCTCTGAGCTTCAGCATGTCATAATCTTTCTGATTATGTTGATGGCTTCTTACTGATCACAGTGGTTGTTGGACAATGTTGAGGTCGCTATGGAAATTTCTTAAAATAAGACAAAAGTGAAGTTTGCTACATCAAGTGACTCTTCCTGTCCCAGATTATTTCCTTGTAGTATGCAATGCTGTCTGATAGCATTTTACCGACTATATAACTTTCAAAATTAGAGTAAATCTTCTCAAACTCAACTAAGTTCATGTCCTATTCTAAATTTTTTGTGGTCATTCAACAGTGTTCACAGCATCTTCACTGGGAGTAGTTTTCATCTCAAGAAACCACTTTTTTTTGCTCATTCATAATAAGTAACTCATCTGTTTTAGTTTTATAATAAGATTGTATCAATTCAGATATATCTTCAGGCTCCATTTCTAAAATTCTATTTATCTTGCTATTTTCCACCACATCCTGAAATTACTTATTCCACTGAATTTTTGAACTCCTCAAAGTCGTTCTGGGGGATTGGAATCAACTTATTCCAAATTATGTTAGTGTTGATACATTTCTTTAAATTTCAGAATATAATGGGGGGAATACAAATGTTTTGGGTACATTGTTTGCTTTTGTGCAGTTTGAGAGGGTTGATTTTTTTTTTTTTCTTGTGAATCACAAATATCCTTAATGGCATCTGGATTGGTGAATTCTTTCAAGTTTATTTTGAAAGTTTTCAATTTACTTTGTTTTCAATTTACTTTGCCTAGATGCATCAGTGGAATCCTTATCTAAGACAGCTGTAGCCTTATTAAATAATTTCTCAAATACTAAGACTTGAAAGTCAAAATTACTCTTCAATCCATGGGCTGCAGAATGAATATTGTGCTAGAAGGTATGAAAATAATAGGATCTCTGAGTGCATGTCCATCAGCACTCATGGGTTATCAGGGGCATTGCCCATGAGCAGCAATATTTAGAGAAGAATCTTTTCTTTTCTGAGCAGTAGCTATCAACAATGTGCTGATAACCAAAACCATGCAAAAATACAACAACAAAAGAAAACTGTAGGCCAATATCCCTGCTGAACATAGATGTAAAAATTATTTTTTAAATTTATTTATTATTAAATCATAGCTGTGTACATTAATGCAATCATGGGGCACCATGCACTGGTTTTATATACCATTTGACATATTTTCATCACACTGGTTAACATAGCCTTCCTGGCATTTTCTTAGTTATTGTGTTAAGACATTTATATTCTACACTTA